>JAPWTK010000593.1:0-251433 GCA_029963805.1 Aromia moschata
AAATAGACTACTAAGTCAAAGTTTACAGAATATTATTTATTCTGTACTTTGATTAAGTAGTCTTGAATACACTAGTATATATGGCATCAATGTCTGTATTTTTCGCATGGTTGAGAATGCGGTTTAAAATTTTGAGAGAACGGGGAGCTCTCCTTTTCGCTTGATGGAATGGTTACTTCTTCAACTTTATTCCCCGGATGAGGATAAGCACCCAGTATTAAAAGTACCGGGCCTTAGTCTGTACATATTACATATTATCCCAGTTAAAATTCCTAACAAAAGATAATTTCCAAATATCCCATATCATTTATTCAATAAACAATAATGAAAGAAAATTAAAGATTACAAAAAAATTTTAAAAAGAGGCAAACAAAAAATAAGTTGGTGACAACAGTTATGGTTATATGTACGTACATTATGATAACAAAAAAGGCAATGTAAAATATTTTTTAATTGTACAGACTTTTATTCTGTGTACATTTGCTGAAATTTCACGTGTATAGTAGAGATAGCATTAAAACATAAAAGTCACTGTGAGATATACGAAGATATATTTAAAAAACATTATCTGGCAACATGAAAAACATGTACACGTCAGAGACCTATTAATTTTTTACTGTTACTCATACTCTCTTTTGAACCCTCAGCACATATTTTTGACAGCTATACACTGTGTTAGGTAAATTCCGTTGTGGTACATAAGAATTTCTACGCGAGTAACAATTAGTCATAGCTTTTAAAATTTGAGAACTTCGTTTTGGCGACAACCTATAACTGAAGGGAGCAAAGGGGGATACTGAAGTTAAGGGTCAATATACGTCATATGGAATAAATCTAATAACATCTTATTTCTTAGAAATCTTGCAAATTTGTGTACGTAGTACATTCCTATTATTTTTACCTCCTTGCAGAATGCATTAATAGAAATGACCATCAAGAAAGTGAAATCACGTTGCCGTTTTAAAGTGACTATTTTTTTATAGATTCTCCGTTTTGGCAGGGACCTAACTGTTATCGATAGTTAATGACAAATACATCAATCAGGCAAAGAAAGATCAATATCGCAAAGGTTATATTTTATTACAATTGTTACCTTGTGAAAAAATGTCTGATATTTCTTCCACAATATAAGGAAATGCGGAGTGATCGGAAAGTTAAATGGCAAATTTCAGAAACATAACATCACACATAAAACTGTTATGTTCTTTAATGTCTTATGCTTCGTACATAATAACTAGACTTGGATAATCGGTGCCGCGTACCATGTGGCTTGTGGATGGGAATTATAGCAGGGGCTGAGAGCACGTGCGCAGAGTTCAAATTACGCTGTAAACAAACTAGGTCTCCAGTTACTGTTTACCGGTGAGACCTGGGGCGTCTGCTTCGCAGAAGAACTAAATCACTTTGCGATCGTAATTAGTGTAATCACATACATAGTTTGTACAGCGTGCGTGCGTTACAAAAAAATGTCCACAGTGCCAAAGACGAAAAAACGGCCGCTGGCCGACAATGTGAATAAGCTATTCTTCAATTTAATCCTGAGGACGCCGTAGCTATTAAGGAAAGTCAGTCAGAATTTCAAGATATTTCAGTTGAAACCGATGTACATGTTATTCATTACAAATATGAAGGACTACGTGACGCAATACAAATATTAGAAAATAGTGCGTTGTCTATAAAGGAGTCACTACAAATAGTGGATGATGTGAATAATCTGATGCAGGCTGCAAATGACGATGCAAAAACCTCTTGCGTTTTAGAAAAATTTAATAGTGTGTTAACGAAAAATTCTGATTTTGCCACATTAAGACAAATTTGTAATGGTGTATGAACACATCCTTTAACTGTGTTCAGAGAGCATTTTAATTATGCTTGTATTACGTCAGTGGATGTTGAACGATCTTTTTCAAAATATAAAGACAAATTTTTTTCACCAAAACGAACCTTATTCCACGAGAACACTGTGGAAACATATTTGATGTTGTCAGTGTTTCACAAGTCATTATGTGCCTGAGAGTCATAATAGTGGTGGTTCTACTTCGTATACTCCATAATTCCAATGCAGCGACGACTCCCCTCAACTTAATAATGTTTAAGAGGGTAATGGCCGATTGCACCGACACAACTTAAAATCTAAAATTTTAAAGGACTTCTTAAATTAAAGCATTACTTAAAAGTTACATTTGTTGCACGACAACTTTTAAGTCCTATCTCATATGTACTTAAAAGTCACACAGGTTTGTGACTTTTTACATAATATACGTAATTTATTTAGAAGAGTAAAGTTTTCAACTAGGAAGCGGCACAACATTTTTGTAAGACAAATCTACGAATATTAAGTAATTTTTAGGATCGACTACATACAAATTGTAGTACGAAATATTGCCATTGAACATAACCTACATTTATATTTTTAGTGTCATATTTGAATCAATTTGAATTTATATTACATTTACATATTTAATATAAACAACAATGTCTAGTCAACCAAAGAGGATAAGAAGTACAAACTATTCATTAGAAGAAAATAATTTATTAATGACATTGGTAAATGAGCTTAAACACATAATTGAAAATAAAAAGAGTGATGCTGTCACGGGGGTGAAACTAGCATTCACGACCTCGCAACACGCTATCAGTGCAATGTTGCCAGATGCACCTTAAATCGTAATAATTTCAGCAACACTCTGACGCGATATTTCGATATGTTAGATATATCCCCTTACATGCATTAAATAAAGTAAAGTAAGTCAAACTAGACCTGGTTTGGACATAATAATAAATTACAATAATAATACTTTTCAGATTAAATAATTGACCTTTGAAGTTGGCATATTTTTTATAATTCCCCAAATCTGGGGAAAAATTATAAATAACGAAATGGCCGCGTGGTATCGGTGGCGGCAATCCCATAGGTCTATTTGCCTAGGCGATCCATATCCAATAGAAACGCGGCATTTTAATTTAAACTTTTGATTGTTGTTGTTTTAGGAAGCGTCCCTAATGGAAAATTTTGATTCGCAACAAATTATTTTGTGCATTATTTTGTGATAAAACTATTATTCTTTTGTGATTGGCATTTAAGGATATAATATAAATTATTCTACTTATTGGTAAGTAAATACTGTACTTAAATTACTTATCTAACCTATATATGATTAGTATATTACAAGAACATAATAAGATGTGCAACGAAAAGAATAAAAAGATACGTGTAATTTAATTAATTCTTAGGTTTAGCAAAGTTCTTTCTAGTTTACTGTTAATATGAAATAGTCTTGTAAATGAGCTTGTGTACATATTAAATAATAGAAGTTTCTCAGCGTTTGAACTTTAAAATGGTAATAAAATATTATGTGTTTTTAGAGTGTTCTTCACTGTGTAGAGCCATGCAACAACAAGCGTTCTACTTCATCAGTAGGAAGTATGTTCACGATGTCCAGCAGGTATGTCCAAGTTAAATACAACCTAATCTCGATGTGAAAATTTTCTTATTTTAATCTCCTTTGACTTATTTTGTTTTCAAATAATTTTTGTTTACTATGTCAATATGTTTTGATAATGTATTGTTTTAAATGTTTATAATTGTAGAAATAAATAATTTCAAGCAAATTGTTTTTATTTATTCCACCTTGAATGATAAAATCATAAAGGGGTATGGTTACAAATCAATTTTTTATGCAGCAACAAGTTTGCTGTATGAAAAATTGAATTGTAGAAATGAAGTTGGCGATGCCAATGCACGGCCACGCATTTCGATTTAACGTCGCGCATGCGCATTATGAAAAACTGGCCACCGGTACATATGGTGGCCCCGATGCGTGTTTCCCTCCTTATCTATGGAGATTGCCCTTCTTCTATTTAGATGTTTTGTGGATGCTGTGACTAATAGTGAAAAGGAAAAAGCGTGGAACAAAATAGCAAATGAGTTTAACGCCATTTCACCAAGTGGAACATTCAGGGATGGTCAATCGTTGAAGAAAACATATTTAAATATTAAAATGGCTGTATGAAAAGAGATTGCTGACGAAAAATTGAAACTTTTAAAACTGGAGGTGGAATTCCTTCTAAATCGACATCTAATCCGCTTAGAGATATTACACTGCAAACCATGAATGAGAAGACAGTATTTGGTTTAAATAATGAGTTTGTAAAATTAATTATTGTATTAGAATTCCTTCAAAATGATATGCTTATATTATTGCTGGTTTAATTTTTTAGATGCAAGTATATCGGAGAATGATTGTGAAACAATATATTTAGAAGTGGAAGATCACATTGAAAATGAAAATAGTTGGAATAAATGGAAAGCAAATGACTTGAAGACGCCTACAAGCTCTCCATTAATTCCGAAATTTGCAAATGGTGAAAATTTAACTCCTCATAGTAGTAGACGTAGATTCCTTTCAGCGCCATGACGCTGCAAAGCAGTAATATAGCCAAAATTGAGGTTCTAAAAAATAAGGAACACAGGGAGGAAGAGAAACATAAACTTGAGAAAACCATCTTGGAAGTACAACTGAAAATTAAATTAGACGAACTGAATAAGCTTAATCCAGATTGGGTGTCCGCACTTACAAATAAAAATAAATAATTACCTCTTCCTCTTATAATAATGGCCTCTTTCAGGGCCAGTTTACCAACTGGCAAATAACTTTATGTGTGAAATAAATCTATATCTGTCGTCTACTGACACATTTGATTTTTAAGAGACAGACAAATTTGACAAATGAAGTTATTATTAATTATATTGAAAGCCTGCAAATTAAAGGACTTGGTGAGGGTTTGTAGCGCGCTACAGTCGAAGTTCTGTGAATTGGATGACTTCACGCAATGATTAAAACATGCTGACCAATATTTGACATTATACAGTGACTTCTCCGTTTTTGCGGAACAGGAAGCGTTACCGTCTAATGCCAAAACTGGTCAGCGGCTTGTAGCACTCTCATGGGTTGGGTTAGATGCAAGCATTATCAGTTATAATAATTTCATGTCAAATCTGTCTGTCTCTCAAAAGTTAAATGTGTCAGAAAATGAAATATAAATTTATTTCACAAATAAAATTATTTGCCAGTTGGTAAAACCGGTCTTTAAGCTGTTTCTTGAGATAGTGCCGGTGCTGTTTTATAGCAACTGTAATGTAGCATTCACGACATGTTACAATGTAGATTATATTGGAGCGCACGGCTATGTGAGAAACGAATTCTATTCAAATCTATGGCAATGCTTTTTGTGACTTCATAATTCGCTATAAAATGGCACCACTATCTTCGGAAACCCCAGCTGTAGAAGAAAATTTGAATCCTTTTTTGTTTCATCGTTTATTTATAGTTCATAGTACTTGTTTCTTGTTTTAGATACTAAAATTTGTTTATGAACAGTTTAAATAAAATAGAAATAAAAAAATTATACTTTATTTATAATCGGGAAAAGTAATTATAAATTAACTCATTTCGAATATGAAAGCCATTAAGATCGTTAAGATTATTTGCTAATACAGGCACATTTGTAATATCAAGTAATCTTTGTAATTCTTGAGCATTTTCATCTTGTGGAATATCCTCTCCAGCATTTCTCGCTATATTATGTAATATAGCTGTTGCTACTATAATATTAATAGTTTTTTGTAATTTCGTTCTACATCCGTACGCTAAAATAGGAAATCTCCTTTTCCATATACCGAATGTATTTTCTACAATCACTCTAGTTCTAATATGTGATTCATTATATCTACGTTCTTCTTCTGTGTTAGTTTCTAGTAAAGGAGTTAATAAGTATGGTTTTAATGCATAACCACTATCTCCTAAAAAATAACATATTAACATCCAATTACACATTTTTATTAAATGATATTTACCTAATAAAAAACAATTTGGATAATCATTTCTTTCGAAACATGCTCGAAGTAAACTATTATAAAAAATGGTTGCATCATGTATAGAGCCAGGCCAACGAGCAACAAGATTTAAAAATTTATAAGACGAATCAACTGCAACTTGCACATTTAGTGAAAAATAACCTTTCCTATTCCTGAAGATTTCTGCATCAATATCTTCTATAAGATAAACCGTTCAAAAGTAAACCATACAAGTTTTCTGTGAATTATGTATATTTTATTTTATTTTTTTTTTGTTTTAAGTTAATTTATTAAATATGTACTAATACATTTTAAATTATAACAAGGGGGGTGGAAACTTAATTGATACAAAATTATTACTTATTTACCTGGTGATTGTATTTTTACATGGGTACAGTCAATTACAGCAATTACTCTAGGAAAAGATGCCTTTTCAAAAAAACCAATTTGCACACGTCGAATATCTTCATCTGAAGCTGGCATTTTTATATATTCTTCTGATAAATGGCATATCGCTTCAGTTACTTTTTTAATTATCCTGCAGACAGTACTTTTATGCATACCACCAAAATGCGCTAAACTAAATTGAGGACAGCCAGTAGCATAAAACCTTGATATAATTAATAATTGGTTTATGGGAGAAATACTGTTATTTCTAAAATAAAACCAATACTTTAGCCCAAATTTCAGATTTATCAACGCATATTTCAAACTTACAGATTGTGAATGTATTCTACTCTCTCTTCTATTCTAGGTAAAAATTGCAAAATAGTATCTTTTTTCAATCTAAAATGTTGGAAGAATAACAAATCAGGCATACTATTAAAGTGGTCATTCCTTATGTAAATTTGTCTTGGAACACCATTAAAAACTAAATCTAAAACGACTAGATCCAGTAATATATCGTTATCTTGCCCCAAAATTAATAAATCGCGGTCCATATTGAAAAAATTTAAAATTTTGTCCCGTAGCAATTTTTTTCAAAATTACAAAACAAATATTTTAGGTTAAGTTACTGTTTAAGTATTCAAAATCCGCTACTTAATTGTAAGTAGTTCTTAGCAGTTCCTAAGAACTTAAGGTTTTAAGTTGTTCTTAAATCATAAATAAGTGATGTCGGTGCAACTGGCCATAAGTGTTTTAAATTTTCGTTTAAGTATAACATTTACAACGCATAAAAATTATCGCAAAGGACGCATACGCCACTGGCGCGCGGCGACATTATCGTACACTCAACATCCACATTTCCGAACTTTATGTTCCGCAGACTTCCACATTTCCGAACTCTCGTCACCTCGGGATTACCGAACTGCTGGTGCATGCGGAAAGGGTTTTTCTGGCTCATTCTAGTGCTTTTCTTTGTTTTTCGAGGTTTTTTATGCAAAAAAAGAACGTTTTTCTAAACAAAAAAATGTCAGGTGCAAAGGAGAGAGTGATGCAGGTAATTATTTTGTAATTCAAAGTAAAGGTTTGTTTTATTGAACATTTTGTTGACGTAACCTATAATAATTTCAAACTGAAATGAAAAATTATGAGAAAATATGTATTTTTAAGAAAACCGTGACACAAAACAAACATTATTGTACTGTTTATTTGCAGAGAAAAGAGCCTGCTAAGAGGCTAACCTTGGAGCAAAAGCTGGATTTGATAAATCACGCAAAAAATGATGTTAAAAACGTTGATCTATATAAGATGTACAATATTTATAAATCGTCAGTGGCAGAAATTCTTGGAAAAAAGAAATTTACTTTGAAAAAACTGAAAAAAAAGACGAAAATTGAGTGGACGGATTGACAAAATAAAGTGCACCGGTACTTATGATACGCCATTTGAAAGAAGTGTTTTTCACTGGTTTGTACAAAGAAGAACTCTTGTCTCAGGTGTGCTGCTGAGGGAGGGCGATTTCCTCTTTGCTGAATTCTGTGACAATCGAAATGTTTGATAACAATCGCATTATTGTGTTTACATTTTTTTCTCATTTCAAATTTCGCGGTTTTTTGTCGTCAACCAATCAGCGACAAGTTCGGTTATATGGAAGTACAAGTTCGGAAATATCGTGAGAAAAAGTTCGGAAATATCGTGAGTTCGGAAATTTGGAGTTCGGATATGTGGATGTTGAGTGTACTCTAATAATAAGAATTCTGTTTATGCCACCATCTTAAATGTTTTTCGCACACATTGTAAAGATCGCTACCTTTATTAATCATCGTAAAACAACTACAAATAAGTACACTATCTCACCGATTAAATTACCTGTTTTGTAAAAAAAAACGTCTTACATTAGCTCGTTCCGAAGGTGGTCAAATAGCGACTGAGCGACATTGAACTAATTCATTAGGGTCCTTATAGGAGAATATCATTCTGGTAAAACCAGAAAATTTTGAGAATCGTAACGTTATACAGATTGTATACCAGAGTGTTTCAAAAAAACCGACTATTTTTTTCTTAGAGAACATTGAAAAATCTTCAGATTATCCCTAGAAAATGACCCTGTTAAAATATGCGCCCTTAATATTAATAGTTAGAGGTGGCGATTCTCAATGTTCAATAGAGATGTCCAAAAAAAAAACGTCATCAACTCTGACTATGAACGAGAGAGATGGAAATAGCGGTCATGTCTAAGCTTTTCGGTTATGTCAAACTTTTGACAAGTGACTGTCACAATTTATAAAATAAACAATGGCTGTCATATGATGTGACAGTCTTGACAAGTAAATAAGGTTATAAATTCGATCAAGAATAGAAATACGTCTTTTTTTCTCGGCCAACTTTGATGACGTTTTTTTTGGATGTCTCCATATTTCGCATTTAAATAACATGGGAATTTTTTTCTGAACCTTGGAATATTATTACTCAAGGAAGAATCGCTGGATAGTGATAATCAAGATAGTTTTTTTGTAGGAAACGCTCTATAAAAAAGGTCTGGTTGAAGATTTGTGTGAGGCAAGCCGTTTCGGAGTTATTAAGCCTCAAAAAATGAACTGTTAACAATACAAATCTTATTTACTTATAAATGCAACAAAATCGATTCATATCACTTAAATATCCACTATTACTAACTTTACAATAAAAATCTGTAAATTTTTAACAGAATGTAGATCAAAAAATTGTATTAATCAAGGGTGAATGATTAATTTGATTGATCAATAATAAAAAATACGGATATATTACAAATGAATATTAAAATTTCATTATAAAATTCGTATATTATGAAATAAATTGATCAGAAACGAATACAGAACTACGAGATCAATCGAAAATATTTATTAATTAACTTATATACAGAACAGCAATAGAGTTCACATTAAATTATTTTTGGAACAACTCGGATAGTCTTCTCTATGTTTTTTTACAGTTTGTAGCAAACCTTGAAATTGTTCTTCACTTTTAGGTAAGTGCTGATTGTATTTGGTAATAAGCGCAACATTTCTTTCGGCAACGTGGTTCACTACTTTAAGTGTACTGAAAAATTTAGCATTCTCTTGAAAGCTTTTATGAGTAGACCATAAAGTTATGTCAAGAAAGTCTGTACACAAGCCAAATCGTTCAAACACCAATGATCTTTTTTGAAACAAAATCGCTTACATATTTTTTGAATAAAGTTTGCAATTGATTCTTACTGATAATGAAACGCTTTTTATTCAATATCTTACGTTCACGGAACTTCAAAGCAATAACTATTTTTTTTTATTTCCGACGAAATACTCGTATCAAATAAAGCCAAAGCAGCCAATTCTTCGGAAACTTACCACAAATGCTTAGCCATTGCTTCAGATGCATTTTTTGAAACAACTAAATCAATTTTTTTTATACAAAAGCAACTTTTTTATCAGCATTAAATCATTATTTGGTGCTGCTATTGCCGACTTTGCTGAAAGTTTAGTTTTTCACATCTGAACAAAACGTTATAATAGGAAGAAATATACGATACAAAAGCTTGGAAAATACTGATAATAGCCAGTAGAGTGCGTGGATGATGAATGTACTATCATTTCTATTAAAACCGATTGCTCAATGGAAGTAAATCAAATAAACAATAAAACGCGATGTTGATTTATGTAACTTAAAATTTTGTAAAAAATTAATTAATCATTCACAATATAGAGCAATTTAAATGGAAGAAAAAAATAATTCAATGACAAAATAAAATGAAATATTTTTTATTCATGTTTATAAATCATTCTTAAAAGACGAAAACAATTTATAAAGATACAAAATAAATTATTTGTTAATAATATACAAAATTTATAATGAAATTTTAATATTCATTTGTAATATACCCGTATTTTTTATTATTGATCAATCAAATTAATCATTCACCCTTGATTAATAGAATTTTTTGATCTACATTCTGTTAAAAATTTACAGATTTTTATTGAAAAGTTGATAATAGTGAATATTTAAGTGATATGAATCGATTTTGTTGCATTTATAAGTAAGTAAGATGTTTATTTTAAACAGTTCATTTTTTGAGGCTTAATAACTCCGAAACGGCTTGCTTCACGCAAATCTTCAATCAGACCTTTTTTATAGATAGTTCATTTTCCTACAAAAAACTATCTTCCGTATCACTACAGAGATTCTTCCTTGAGTAATAAAATTACAAAGTTCAAAAAAAAAAAATTCACATGTTATTTAAATTGGAAATAGAAAATTGAGAATCGCCACCTCCAAATATTAATATTAAGGGCTCATATTTTAATAGGGTCATTTTCTAGGGATACTCTGAAGTTTTTTCAATGTTCTCTGAGAAAAAAGAATAGTTGGTTTTTTTGAAACATCTATTGTATACCCATCAGGACAAATTATGTTCTTATGTTTTTCCAGTTTCAACTGAAAGCATGTAGTTTTTCATAATCTTTTCCTTATATAAACAATCTCTACTCACTGTCCGACTGTCGACTCTGTCTTTTATATTTGAATGCTATTTCTAGTATTCAGACAATAAAGTAAAAAAGAGCAAAATAACTATTTATAATGTAAAAAAGCGTAACTAAATAAGGAAAAATGTCCTATCTGTTTCTTGGTGCACTAGATACATCTTGATGTGTGAACAAGTGGCTGGTCAAATATTTTGTGTTGGACCCAATCGTGTGATAAGTTATTACCTGGGAAATATCTCGACGAATCCTCCTGACATGGTTGTTGAAACTTTTCTGTTTCGCCTTATACGAACAAAATTGCCAGTCGTCGCGTTGGAAACATTTTGGTGCGTCAGCATGTGGCTGCTGAAGGAGTCTTTAAATTTCGCCTTATAGAGACAAAGTTTGCACTGAAAAGTTCTTCCCTTGGAAGCATCCTTATGGACCACCAAGTGTTGGGCTAAATTGCTTTTTCGTTTCGCCTCATAGGGACAATGCGCGCATTGATGTGCGCACTTCGGAAATATCCTTATGAGTCAGCATGTGTGTGGTTAAATTGCATCTCTGTTTCGCCTTATAGGAACACAGACTGCAGTCATAAGTTGCTACCTCGGAAGCATCCTTATGAATCAGCATGTGTGCGGTTAAATAACTTCTCTGTTTGGTATTATACGAACAATGGTTGCAGTCATAAGTCATTACCTCGGAAGTATCCTTATGAACCAACAAGTGTCTGGTTAAATGGCATTTTTGTTTCGTCTTATAGGAACAAAAATTACAGTCGTAAATTGTCAACTTGGAAGCATCCTGATGGATCAAGAAGTGTTTTGTCAAATTGCTTTTATGTTTCGCCTTATAGACAAAGATATCCTTGTGAATCAGCTGTGTCTGGTTAAATTCGGTTTATGTTTCGACTTATAGGAACATAGACTGCAGTCATAAGTTCTTATTTCGAAAGACTTCCGGTGAATCAGTATGTGTCGAGACAAAAGTCCCTTCTGTTTTGTCACATAAGGACAATGATAGCAATGATAACGTGTTATCGCCACGTCTTCTATTAACTTGTGGCCTTTGGGATATTCCAATTTTATTTCATTACCGTTCTGAGGAAATAACACATGTCAGTTTGCTTCACAGTATTACGGGGGTATTTTGTTACCTGATTAGAGTCTCAGATGACAGACGTGTGGTTTTTCTCCTGTTTATAAGAACTATCAACAAAGGATTTTATTTCAGTGCGTTCAGAAGACATCACACTGGAATTATTTTCAGAAGACATCACACATTTTGGTATTTTTTCAATTATTAGCCGGCACAGTGGTCGGCAACGAGCCAAACTTCCCGAGTTATTTGAAAAAATGTTTCGCCTTTGATTCTGTTATGTTCAATAATTAATTTATAATTACCAAACACACACCTTTTAAAGCGGGGAAAATTATTGAAACGAAAAGAGGAGATTTATGTTACCTGCCTGGAGTGGTTGTTGGTCGTCCACCTGGTGTGATCCAAGCCTCTTCTTTCCGGTACCGGAGGGCTGGGTTTTCTTGGTCAGGAACTTCACTCCGGAAATTAAGCGGTTGCGGGAATATATATAATGCGGAACAAGCGAATTTAAGCGGTTGCGGTATAAGCGATATAATATGAAAAGATCAAAGCGGTGCGGGTTTACGACCCGATTGCCAAAGCGTCTCTTGCGTATATATGCGGGAAAGCGACTTTTGCGTATATATCGGCTTCCACGAACTCCGTTAGCACTCTAAAAAGGTATAACAAAAAAATCTCCCTCTTTTTGCCGATCATATACCGCGTGTTATATTTATTACAAGTATGGCCAAATGAGCGATCGATTCAATTTATAGGTACTACTAATGCTAATTAGAAAAGGAAAGATAAAAGAGAAAAAGAAAAATATATGGACGGAACAGATTTTTTTATTGAAAAAGAATGTCTTCACTTCCGACAGGATTAATCTCTGTAACAAATTTTTCAAGTAATTCGAGAATAACTCCAGATCGAAGGCTTGTTGCCGACCATTACGCCGGGCTCTAATTATATTATTAGTTAAATAGGGCGACTGATCGAAACCATTCGTTAAAAGTATCAGGGCTTCTAGAGATAACTGATTTTTGAAAATATAGACTCTAGATAGTAGGCCTATGGCGAACATGAGGAAAATATTTTCAAGACAGCTACACTTCCCGATATACTGAAAGTCGCTTCCACTTTTTTATTTCAAATGGAACAGTACCTTTTATATTATACAGGTGTGTCTAATAAATAACCGAACTGCTGTCATAACACTTTTTATTCGTTACCAATTATAGTAACAACTTTTTCGCCTTCAGTGCACTCCCCTTGGCGATTTCTACACCGCTCCATACGACTTTTTACACTGTTGCAACTCTGCTTCTGTCAGCCGGTTCAGAACCTAAATCGCTTTTTCTTTAACTGCGTCCACACTTTCGAATCCTGTCCCCTTCAGCGCCGATTTGACCTTGGGAAATAAAAAAGTCACAGGGGGCAAGGTCGGACGAGTACGGTGGATGTTCCAACACAGTAATGCCATATTTTGCAAAAAACGCCCTCACAGACAAAGCAGAATGGGCTGGTGTATTGTCTTGGTGAATCTTCCATGATTTGGTCTTCATCTTCTCACACGCTCACGAAGGACAGTCAGAACCTTGATGTAATAATGTTGATTGACCGTCTGACCCTCAGGGACCCAGTGAACAATGCCTCAAATGTCAAAAAAGAAAGGATCATCATCGCTTTGAATTAGGATTTGCTTTCTAGATTTTTTTTGGTTTGGCGAGTTGGGGCTCTTCCAATGCATGGATTGGCGCTTTGTTTCAGGGTCGTAAGTAAAAAACCATGATTTATCGCAAGTAATCACCGTGTCTAACGAGATTGGATCAATGTCAATGCTGTTTAGAATGTCAACGCAAATATTCATTCTTGATTCCTTTTACTCGGGAGTGAGAAGTTTTGGCACCATTTTCCGCAAACTTTGCGCATGTCGAACGATTCATGCAAAATTTGGCGAACATTTTTTGTCGATTCCTGTTATTTCAGCAAGCCGTCGGATGCTTACACGACGATCTTCTCAGATTGATTTACTACTTTTTTCAATGTTTTCGTCCGTTTTTGACGTTGGGGGTTGTCCGAGGCGCAAATCGTCTTCGGTCGTTTCACGTCCCTCTTTAAACCGTTTAAACCATTCAAAAACTTGTGTGCGGGATAAACATTCATTCCTGCATATTTCTTCTAACATTGCATAAGCTTCTGTAAAAGTTCCATCTGAACACATAACATTTTTTCGACTGGTGCGTAGACTAATTCAAACGACTGCCACACTCAAACTAAGCGACCCACTGGCTTGTCCAGCGTGCTCAGGGTGGGGAAAGTATCACCAGACACAATTCTGTTCAAACTTTTCGTGACACGCTCGCAGCATCAGTACGGTTATTTAATAGCCATAC
The DNA here is from genome assembly GCA_029963805.1 of Aromia moschata. Lineage (NCBI taxonomy): Eukaryota > Metazoa > Arthropoda > Insecta > Coleoptera > Cerambycidae > Aromia > Aromia moschata. The sequence goes on from JAPWTK010000593.1 coordinate 14,199, forward strand.
CTCGTATAGTAGTATCATCTAAATGACGCACTACTGAAATCAAACTATTTGTAAGAAGTTACACACACAAGTTTTTAAAAAATCATTAATTAACTAGAAAACTATTAAAGGGAATGCGATAGAGATGGATTCAGAATTTAATTCATCATTATAATGTAAAATAAAATGTGGCGCATCTGATTTAGAAAAAAAAAGAATATGGTTGGTTTAAAGTTGGGCTAAATGGTAGTTCTATTTTAAACACCATGTATATAATTGAGAACTAATAAAAGCTTTGCTGCATAGAGTACTTCCACTAACGACAGTGCTAATACCTATAGTTAATTTCCTAAAATGACCACTGCAGGGAGTTTTAAAGGTTAGGGCGCTAATGAACTAAATTTCAAAAAACCGGAAATAACTCAAAATCGGTAAGACTGGTGTAGGGAAATTTCATGAAAATCTACTTAAAATAACGCGTAGAATCGAAATACCTTTGTTTTACCAAAACGCCATTTATGTTTTCTAATAGAGAGTTGAATTGATTTAGTTATTCATTTAGTTTTTGAACTTGCAAATGAAAACTCGCCAGCAGCAGCCCGGGATATAGTCGAAGAGTTCCAAATAGAAGGCATCCGCATCCTTCTGTATTTGTAAGGGGGCGAGATAATGTCCATGTGAGGAACGAAATAATAAAATGTTCGATCACAGGGCAACTTTACACGACACAAGTGTTAGAACAGTTTTCATTCCCTTCCTACGGGTTGAGCTACCTAGTAGGCGCGTCTCCAGGTGGCGGATAGTAGAAGTACCAGACTCGTCATAAGTCTGGTCAGTGGTTGCTATAAGGGAAGCCACCAGGCCAAAACATGGATGTGCGGAACGAAGGCGCCACCGCGGACCAGCTCATTGCACAAACCGTAAACCGCCTGGGCATGCAACGACTCCCTGATCCTAGGATTAGGGATAGTATGACCAGGGGGCACGGGGGCTTGGTCTTAATCGCCTGAGCCGAGTGGATAAGGCACCACCATAAAAAACCTTCCTAATCCCAAGGTATTGTGCGCGCCGAAGGGATGCATGGCTGACGGGAGGGTCAGTCACTAGCGACAAACCTCGAGACACCAGGCGCACCCCGTTGTATATAGCCTTACTTCCGCATGCGGGGCTCTGCGGAAGCGGACCGATATTTCCCTAGCTTCTCGTGGGACTTATATGGACCAGAACGAAACAACCAGGGAAGGGGACTCGGCAACGAGAGACCCACCCAAGAAAAAACTTTCGGGGGCCGCAAAGAGGAAGGAAACTCAAGCGGCTGAGGATGCAGGCTGAATGACCTGGGCAACCAGGGCCCAGCTTGCAGAATCAAGGGAGGGCCAGAGGACCTGGGCAACCAGGGCCGAGGACCTCCGAACCCAAAAACCAACGGGGGGAAACTCCAAAAGCCGGCGGCGTCAAACGCAGCCGACCGGAGGGAATACCCCCAGTCCACTAACACGGCCGCTCAAAAAAGGGCAGGTGGAATGGCACAACCATCCACCACCTATGCAGCGGCCGTGTCGGATATCCGAGTGGCAATAATGCCACAAGGCTATCCAGACCAAGCCCTAAACGAGGAGCAGGCGGACCTAATTAGGGCCGTCTTCCGCCAAGCTTTGAGGGCAACTAAACGAGGAGAACCGGGACCCCGGTTCTCTGGAGTTTACTTGAAAGGGGCTTCCTGCTGGCTTCATGTGCTGACCAGTTCACTAAGGACTGGGCGGTGCGTGTGCTAGCGGAGAAAGAACCCTGGCCGGGGGCGAAACTTATCATCACTGATGAAAAGGACGTCCCAAAACCAGTCAGGACACTAGTATGGATTCCGGGGCCAGCCATGGAACCGGAAGAAATACTAAGTAGTCTTGACATCCAAAATCCAGGGCTCCATACGGAGACCTGGACAGTAGTTGATAAGAAGTTGGACCCTAAGGGACAGCAACTTATCATACTGATGAGCCAGAAATCTTGGAGGGCGCTGGAAGGGCTCCAATGTAGTTCGACCTAACCAGGGTCCTTTTTAAGGCCCTGGGAAGGAAGACAGTGGGGGGCTACGGAGGACCCGATGGAAGTCGACACAGGAGGGCCCCCGCCAGACAGGGAACCATCTGCGTCGACGTCGGGGGGAAACATCCCAGAACTAAGGTAGGTACATTCACGGTCCTACAGATAAATCTACATCACTGCAAGGCGGCATCGGCCTCCTTGCAGAATTATGTAAAGAAAAACAATATAGATATTGTACTGATACAGGAACCTTGGGTTTATAGGGGGAGCATCAGAGGATTACGGATGTCAGGAGACTGGGAGGTCATAAGCCCAGGAGGGGGACCACCCCAGGACATGCATCCTGACAAAGAAAAGAAACAACCTACTGCCATTATGGGAACGCTGCACGAGGGACCTGACGGCAGTAAGAGCTAACATAAACATGGAAGGGAGCGACAAGAGCCTAATTATTGGATCCGCATACCTCCCATATGACCAACCAGGACAACCACCCACCCCAGAGGTCAGAGAACTGGTGCACTTCTGCAAGAGTAGCAACACACAACTAGTGCTTTGTTGCGATTTCAACGCACACCACATCGTATGGGGGAGCACTGGAACCAACAATAGAGGTGAGTCACTTTTAGAATTTATTATTACAAATAACTTAGAAGTAGCAAATTGCGGTAACGAACCCACCTTTGTCACGAACGCGAGGAAGGAAGTTATCGACATAACAATCGGCACACCTCGCGTGTGCAACGAAATAAGAGAGTGGCACGTTTCGCAAGAGGAGTCACTCTCGGACCACAGATGCATAATATTTAATATTGCACTTCCACGGGGAGAGGTACTGACGTACAGAAATCCAAGAACCTGCAACTGGGATCTCTTTAGAGAAATAATAATAATAATAATATTTTATTTTTTCCTTTTTGATACATACACTGTATATAGGATACGTCATACAAACCAACATAGATAAAATAGTATTAGGGCAGGGGTTGGAACAATGTGCAGCTAGACCAAAGACACCTATGGAAGTGGAATTGATGAATGAATTCATCAAGAAAACTATAATTCACGCATACGAGGAAAGTTGCCCCCTTAAGCAAATGAGAGCTCGACAGGAGACCCTTTGGTGGAATCCAGAGCTCTCCTCCTTGAGGAGGGAGACTCGTAAATTGTTTAACCAGGCTAGAAGGACTGGACGATGGGAAGAATACAAAATACACCGTCGAGAATTTGTATATGCCATTAGAAAGGTAAAAGAAAAATCCTGGAGGAAACACTGCAACAAAAACTAGTTGACCAAACCAAGATTATATGGGCTGTGAAATCGTTTGCACCATATAAATCACCGGGCCCAGATGGGATAATGCCAATAATGTTACAACAGGGGCTGGAAGCACTAGCTTCCCCTCTGTGCGCATTGTTTAGGGCTAGTTTGGCCCTAAGCTATGTGCCACAAGATTGGCTGAAAGGCTGAGGTAGTATTCATACCTAAAAATGGGCGTGAATCCTATGCCCAGGCAAAATCCTTTTTGCCCCATCAGCCTAACAGCGTTCTTACTAAAGACGCTAGAAAAATTAGTGGACAGGCATATCAGGGACGTAGCATTAAGGGAAAACCCTTTGCACCGACACCAGTATGCCTTCCAAGCAGGCAAATCCTGTGAACTGAGCATCCATGAACTCACAAGCAGGATTGAACAGGCCCCAGGATATAAAGAAATTGCACTAGGAACCTTTCTGGATATAGAGGGAGCATTTGACAACACCTCTTTCAATTCGATTAAAAGAGCTGTCGAAAATCGAGGAGTTGGACAGCCTATTTCAGACTGGATCAGCTCAATGATTAGAGACAAGACAATAACAAGCTCCATTGGCAATGTAACCAGAGGGATAGTGGTTGCCAGGGGCTGTCCGCAGGGGAACGTACTGTCGCCCCTACTGTGGAGCTTAGTGGTGGACAGTCTTCTCTGGGAACTAGAACAAAGGAGGCACACATGCGCAAGGATACGCGGATGACATCACTATTCTAGTCAGTGGGAGGTTTGCAGGAGTTGTATCCGATCTCATGCAACGTGCCCTGAGAATAGTAGAAATATGGTGCAAGAAAGAGGGGCTAAGCGTTAACCCCTCAAAGACAGCAGTAGTTGCCTTCACAAAAAGAAGAAACCTTCAAGATCTGAAGGGACTTCATCTATGGGGAAGTAAACTCCAACTGAGCAACGAAGTTAAGTACTTAGGACTAATATTAGACACTAAACTAAACTTTGGGGCTCACCTGGAAAAAAACTGCCAACAAGGCTACCAGGGCCCTATGGGCCTGCAAACGCATGGTTGGTAAAACATGGGGATTAAAACCAGCAATGGCACTTTGGATATACTCCAAAGTGATAATTCCCATGGTAACATATGGCTCTCTCATCTGGTGGCACAAAGCTAGAAAAAAGGGAGCCATAGCAAAACTAGGCAAGTTGCAAAGACTTGCCTTCCTAGGAATAACAGGGGCCATGCAAACAACGCCCACTGCAGCTATGGAAGCACTGCTATGTCTTCCGCCTTTACACATTGTGCTGGAGGCGGAAGCTCTGATGGCAGCTTACAGGCTAGAAATTTCCGGATATGGGGTAACCACCACAAAACGGGGACTTCATACAGAGATATTCTAAGAATTAAAGCAAAACCGTATATTAAACATGCAGTCGGACAGAATTGGCCGTGACATAGTCTTCCACAAACCTTATCGGGTGATCATACCGAAGGAGGGAGAGGAAGACAGAAGTCACACACCAGTCCAGCAGAATGGAACCATCTGGTATACAGATGGGTCCAAAACGGAACAAAGTACTGGAGAGGGGGCAACAAATAGAGACCCAGGGTGCGAAATCAGCATAAACCTGGGGAACTATGCAACCGTATTTCAGGCAGAAATAACTCCAATATCCGGTTGCGCGCAGGAGATGACTAGGAGGTCTTATACAAATAAGAGGATCCAGATCATCTCTGACAGCCAAGCAGCACTCAAAGCCCTGGGAGCTGTAGAAATACATTCCCAGGTAGTTAAAGACTGTATGGATTCGCTAACACAACTAGCGGAACACAACAGTTTCACTCTCAAGTGGATGAGAGGGCACCAAGGCCATGAAGGGAACGAGAGAGCGGACTTTCTTGCAAAGAAAGGGGCGGAAGTTCCACTGATAGGGCCGGACCCCACTTGCGGTCTGGCTTACCGGACAGCCAGGAGGGTCATGAAGGACCTATTAAGAGAAAAACATATATCGCACTGGGCGAAAGTCCCAGGGTTGAGACACTCGCGGATGTTCATTGGTGAACCATCCTGGGACAAGTCAAAAGACTTAATAAAACTGGGTAGAAACCAGCTGAGATGGATAGTAGGACTGTTTACAGGACACTGTCCACTCATGCGACATCTTACGACAATCGGGGTGAAAAATAATCCCGATTGCAGAAGGTGCGGAGAGGAGGAAGAAACCTCCCTCCACATATTATGCGAATGCCCGGCGCTGGCAGCTGCCAGGTATTCGAACTTTGGGGCTATAACAATAGAACCAAAAGAAGTGACAGACGCTCCATTAGAAACTGTCCTTAAATTTCTTAAGGAAACAGGACTAATGGAATGACTAGACTATGGGGGCACAATAAGCATCGCTTAAGTGCACAGGGCATGTATCTACCCCATACGTAATCGTTCCATTCCCTTTCCAGTGTTTATCAGTATTTATATGAAAAACTAGATCGCATCGAACGATAAAAATGTTTACGATGTTTAAAAAATCTGGGTTCAAAATTTAATTTGATCAGCCTTTGACGACCAATGTTTTCATAAGCTTTTTGTATTCATTTTAAAAGTTCTACCAGGTCTTAAAGTTCTGCTACAAAAAACTGAAAAAAAAAAATAGAGAAACTAACGAACGTGGCGAACAAAACTTTTCCTGATTTGTGCAAGTTACTGTGCCTTAGCAAATACAAAAAAATCGGTTTAATGATGGTGGAAAAGTTACCAGTCACATTCCTCCTCCTCCGGTTTAATATCAAGCTCCTCTGACTTAATAGCCTCTCGATCTTCACATTCCATTATGCTTTCTTGTTTTGCTAAACATTCGGTGACGAATTGGTAGTAGTTTAGCAACGATGTTTGACATGATAGACATATTTCTGGATTCTTTGTGGATTCTATATCCTAAAAAAGAAATTAACATATTTTTGTTCACTCTTCTTAAGAGGGCTTTCCCGCTTTTCGGTTTCAAAAAATAGTTTTTTTGTTTTTTACTGAAATCGATGCGTTATACATTTAAATTTATTGTCCTGAAATTTTAAAGTAATCCGCGAATTAGATTTCGAGTTACAGCCGGATTAGTGACGGCGGTTACAGCGCTTGAAAAGAGTCGCGCACGGAAAATGGAGGTGGACAGTGTAAAGGAAGTGTTTCAATGATCATAAGAAAAGCATAATATAAAATATGCTCAAGTATATTGGCGACGGGGATAGTAAGGCGATAAGGTAATGACTTCAAGGCGATTTTGGATTTGGACCCGTATAACAACGATCCGAAAGTAATGAAAACGGAATGCGTCGGTCACGTGGAGAAATGCGTGGGAACCAGGCTCCTTAATGCGAAGAAAATAAACAAGGGACTCGGGGGAAGAGGTCCAGGAAAACTGTTCATCAAAGTAATAGGCGAATTGACAACTTATTACGGTCTGTTACTTATTATTCGTATGCGGCGAAATGCGGAGTCAGTGAGGTCTACAAGGCAGAGGAGGGTGTCCTGTACGGGAAGGGGAATGGATGACATGAAAATTAAAAAATTTCATAGTTAAATGAAAAAAAAAAACGTAAAAAAACTTTAGACGCGTTTTTCTCAAAACAACGTTTTTGAAACTGGAATGAGATTTTTCTCGAGCACTAATTAACCGATTGTTATGATTTTGCTTTTAAAATGTTCACAAATGATGCCATTAGTGATCAACATTGGATTTTTTTGATATTGAAAAAATTCGATTTTTAATAACAATTTAAAGGTAGAAATTTAAGGTGAAACTCATACTTTTTTTTTACAGTTGCACCAAATTGCGTAAAATTTGATTTTCAAATAACCCCTATGATAAACACTAACAACAACCCTATATTTTATAAAAATGTTTCATTTTTTGATATGAGATTAATAGCGTCGTAGAAAATTCTCATTTACTTGTGACATGTCCGCCTGAAGTAGCTGCATTGGAACAAGGATCAACGGCCGCCATTTTGGTTAAAAAGTAAATAAACAAATAAATGTAACCTTCATATCTCTATCTTTTAATTAAAAAAAAAATTGTCGCAATCCGTTTTATACTTTCTTAAAAAAATCCCAAAAACATTTTTTTTTCAGCGAAAAAGCGGGAAAGTCCCCTTAACAGTCGATAACAAAAAATATATGTTTAGCTTTTATATCTTCGGTAAACCTTCTTGAGAATAATAACCCTAATAATTGTACAGGGCACTCAACTTAGAATTGACAGTCAACGAAAATAGTGTGCTGTTATGTATTTTGAGAGCACTAAAAATTTCATTTCAATGTGAAATTACAATCTGTGTTGATCTATATTGGCATTCCCTATATTTAATAGTTTTCTATTTATTCATTTGCGACCCCACCATTTTTTAGCACGAGCCGCCACTGCTTTGTTTACAACTAGTTGTGTTCTGGCTATTGATGTATTATCCTTATGCTAATTACGAGTTTTACTATTCTCACATGGGCAAACAGGATTGTCTTTACTTACGACTTCTGGAATACATTTGGCAAGAATATCGTCTGCAAAATTCTCACTGAAGACATTCAGATCCACACAGCGATCCCTTTTCAAACACAGACGGCACACGGCATCATTGGAATCGCTTGCGGTAGCAGCACCAGGATTTTCCTTTAAATAAACCACCTCTGCTATATCTACTACTTCCATACCGTTCATAGTTTGGATGAAGGGGACTATAATATCTTCCGAATACAAACAGACGGATTTAAATTCGAAAAACCTGTAAATACTGTCTGCACAACTTTCGCATATTACGTAGTCCTCATTTAAAGAAAAATCCTGGAAAACAAATTTCTCTTAGATAAACATATGTTTCGTTACGAGGCCAAGTGCCGAACTTAAAATACATACATCTAACTCTAAAGTTATTTGCAATATTTTAGCATATAAATCCTACGCCAATTTAATTTGTAAACTTTACACGAACACTTACTATTTTCAACAGCAGAACGTCGAGTATTTCTTGTATAATCTCTTCAATAACTTGGAAATCTTTCGTCTCTTTCAACAAAGTTTACACGCTTTCTGTGCCGTCATTTGTATAACAAATTACACTGATTAGAAGAACTAACAGTTATTCTTTCTGATCTTTTAAAGTATTTTGTGGTTTCTAAACCGAATTCCAAACGTAATGAATGGCATTCACTGAGTTTTTTTAGTTGAAATTTCAACGTATGTCAACCTTTCACTTTCACCGTTGCAATGATGTTGATATAGAATGTATACGTGTATAGTACGTAACCTAACTATGTGTACTTCTACTGCTTCTCCGAATATTTCTTGTGATGTTATTTTTGTAATTATTGCATCTTTACATCATGCCCTTCCAAAATTCAACCCTTTTAAGGACGTCATCGTGTAACTCGTTAACAAGTTTTAGTTTATATGGACGTAACTTTTCTCTATTAAATACATTTTTAACTAACTGGCGAGAACCAACAAAAGTAGTTACCAAGACCCTAAAAAGATTGAACTGGGCACCTAACATCGATGTCTCTGAAATATCGATGTTTTTCACTGAACATCAATGTTTAAAACATCGATGTTTTAATTTCGATGTTATATTTTCAACATCGATGTTACTTGTAAACAACGAAACATCGATAAGTAATACGTATCCCACAAATATCATTTAATATTTCAGTACGAAAATTTTTAAGTTGCTAAAAAAAACGAAAAAATTTCTAATTGATTCGTTTTACTCTTTGTACATTGTGGCTTACGCGACATATATCCGTCACGGCAGTAAGTATTAAATTCCAGCAAAGATCTCATTTATTAAACGACAGTAAGCCGATATCTGTAGGCACATTTTCTAGTTTCCACTTCTACAAAACTATACACTTTTTTTCAGAGAACATAAAAATTAAAGTCACTTTATACTGGGTCTAACTGGATTATGGTACACCCCCTTTTCTCCTTTAGTTTTCAAGATTGTTAATTGAAATTTGGGATATCCTATATACATAATAAGCGGCACTGTCTGACATACAAGTGATTATTTTTCCACTTCCGGTTTCGCCGGAAGTGACACTAACTTTCGATTTTTTAAATGGAACGCCATTTATATTATTTCATTTTTGAATTCTGCATAATTTTCTGAATCCAACGATACCAAATAAGTGACATTTAAAACGTCAATATTTTTTACAATTACAATTTTAGTTTTTCCACTTCCGGCGAGACCGGAAGTGGAAAAAAATCACTTGTATGTCAGATAGTGCCGCTTATTATGTATATAGGATATCCCAAATTTCAATCAATTATCTTGAAAACTAAAGGAGAAAAGGGGGTGAATGAATTAATGAATAAGAAAAGTGGGCGGGAAAACCCATGCACTTAGGCCGCCTGACGATGTTTCACAACATCGATGTTTTCTAGCCGATGTTTTTACTACCATCGATAGTAGGTACCAATGTTGAACATCGATGTTAACATCGTTGTTTTTAAAAATGTGCCCATCCCTATCTCGCGCATTGGGAGCAAGATATCCAACGCTTTACTTCCTCCGGTTGCAGTTCTACGTCTATTTGACTTTGCGCAATCCTTAACGCTCCCAGTTACTTGAAATTTCCTGTACTGTTGACTGTTTTATTGGAGATCTGTCGGAGTACAATTCATTAAAGAGTACACACTTGGTCTTGCAATCTGCATGTCTCCAAATTATTAAAATTTCAGTTCTTAATTTTTTATAAGGTAATGTTCTGAGTTTTCTGGGTTTCCTCAGAACTGTAAAGCAAATGCGTTACCGAAATAATCTTAAGTCGCTCCCAGTGCGCCATGGCAAATAATAATAATAGCCACTCCTTCCCGCTTAGGTCCCTGAGAGGACCTAAGGGGTTACTCTTCGGAGTAATTATAGGGTGAGTATTATTATTATTATTAAACTTATTATTATTATTATTAATCGTAGCAGATCGGTTTTCGCGCTAAACGCATGGCATCACATGTCGACGCGTATTTAAATGCAATGAAGTGATGTAATATAGGTATGTATTAATAAATCTGAATATGGAGCAGATTCGAGACGTTAATCAAAAATATAGTTGTTATAATGATAACATAATGATAATGAAGTTGATATAATGTAAAAATAATTTATAACAATACAATAACTTTTTTTTATAGTGTATTAGAATTGTTTTAATTTCTAATAAGCATTCAGTAAAGTAGATATACTATGCGGGTTCTGGAGCATTTTTCAGACATAACCTCAAATTTGTTGTGGATGGTATGTGTTCATCCGAAGCGACCAAGTGCATGACGTCATACAGTCTGAAGAAGTAGTAGTAGTAGTCGTCAATGCCCAGAGGTTGTGCATGTTTGCAAGAAGTCTGAGGTAACGTAAAAAAGTTTGGTAATATGCGGGGATCGAACCCGCGTCCTCACGGCTGTAGGCGTACGCCTGAAGCCCGTGTGCTATCCGCTAGATGTATTATTTTAGTAATCGATGTGTAGAGACGAGAACGCGCGCGAGGCCGAGCGAGCGAGCGCCATCTGTAAATGTTCGCACGTCCGCGTTCGGAACTAATCGCGCGGTCGTCAGCGCGCGCATGTCTGCGTTCGGAACTAAGCGCGCGCGTGTGTGCTCGCGGCCGTCAGCGCGCGCATGTCTGCGTTCGGAACTAAGCGCGCGCGCGCGCGTGGCCGTCAGCGCCATCTGTAAATGGTCGCACGTCCGCGTTCGGAACTAATCGCGCGGAAGGGGGCGCGCAGCGTTCGGCCTCCGGAACGTCTAGCGTAGAGTTGGGGCGTCGTCGAGGAATTAGACCAAATATTTACTTATATTCTAATCTCGAGCACTCAGTTATAGGTCTACTCAAGTACAAGAAGTGTCTATATTGATCAGACACGAACAACCATTATTGCCTAAAAGAAGCTGTTGGGTTTCTACGTGGTATATTACAAAATGATGTGTATTTTATTACGAAAAAATGTTCCCCCTTTTGGACTTCAGAAGACGTAGAAAAATTTAATAAAGGAATTAAATATTGTGATTTTTATCTCTGCGACTCCATCACCATAGAAGAATTTTGTGTTTTAATGGTCGAAAGTGGTCTACATGAACAATTAAAGCAACATGTTTCTTCATATATCAGCGAAGATCTTGTAGAAAAATATGTAGGTTATGATGAAGTAGGCTAAATTTCTAATAAAAAATAAATTTATTGTTAAATGTTTTTTAGTTTTTTTAAACCTTCAGCTTGTCGGTAAACATCAAAGGAATAGAAAGTTCCCACGGTCCGCAAAATTTTCCCACGCTCTGTCTGTCTCAAGTGCCGCCCCACCCCAGGGTAATAAAATTCACATTGAATGAGTAGTAATTTATTATTCATATGTAGTGGTAGCATCTAACTGTAGATACTCCCAATACGCTTCAGTCCAAGACTAACAATACATTTCATTAAAAGGATTGAAGAACATATAGTTATATAGTACAGTAAGGCACATTCTGTTTTGAAATCCGCACTGTTCGATGGTAGAGTGGTAGTAGTAGTAGTAGGTGTCTCCACAAGTAGCTTTTTCCATGCTGTATCACCAATGGTATTGTTTCGAAAAAATATCTTGAGCTTATATTGAATTGTAGTAGAATTTAGAGGAAGTGCACTTATAAATGTAGGTACATTATTATTAGCCATGTAGGGAGTCATTCTAACCCATCTTGAGGGCCAGCTATCATTTTTCCAACCATCGTTATCGAAACACGCAAATACTTCACGGGAATTATAGGGTTGATTTATATAAAGAATATTTTGAAATATTGCTTGTAGAATTATAAAATGTGAACTTAACATCATCATATTTACTTGAACACTGATGTATGAGACATTATTACATCACTTAAATATTGAGACGTTCATTTTTTCTTCTTCTTCTAATTTGAAGGCCTATACCTGTGCGAAATGGTTGTAAATAGAGTCCTTCTCCTATAGCTACCACATCGATTTTTTTATTTTGAGAAAGTTGATGTGTCACTGCTTGGGAATCGTTCACAGCTATTAAAATATCCGCTTTACCTCCCCGTAGAGCTCCGACGGTACATTTACACGTACATATCAGTATTATTAACTTATTTTTATTTTATTTGTGTAACGCACAAGACGTTATTGAGTTTTTAAAACAGTATGGATATATAAATTCATCTGATAATGCTGTAACAAGTACAACTGAAGAAGAGGCTTTAAACCTTTTCCAAGAATTTTACGGATTACCCGTAGATGGAAAACCAAATGAGGAAACTTTGGAACTTATGGCGCAACCGCGCTGCGGTGTGTCTGATAATTCCTTTACGGTACACCGAAGTAAATGGGGAAAAACACATGTTTTATGGTATTTTACAACAGCTGATATACGGATGAAAAATATTGCCGAAAAAGCGTTTCAGACTAGGCAAAATGTGACAAAATTGAAATTTAATTACAGTTATAATAAACCAGATATAGTTATATCTATAACAAAACCATATGAAATTAATGGTGGGTTCATGCAGACATTTTTAGTAATAAGAATAAGAATAGTAATAAGCATAAAAGTTAAACCTTCGTTTTATAATGACCCAGTTCATGCAGCAAATCCTTATTTTTAAAATTATTACTAAAAAATTATTATATATTAAAAAAATTATGTTTACTGCATGAACTGGGTCATTATAAAAACGAAGGTTTAACTTTTATGCTTATTACTATTCTTATTCTTATTACTAAAAATTTCTGCATGAACCCACCTTAAAACTCATAAGGGGCACAGTAAATGTCTAAATAGTGAATGTTCCTTGCCTTTTGATGGAAAAGGCGGATCTTTAGCTCATGCTTATTTCCCAAATAACGATATATGTACTGAAATTCATTTAGATTCGAGTGAAGAGTGGCATATAGATGTATCACCAACACCCGCACCGCCACCGTTAGGAACTACAGACCTATATGCAGTTTTATTACATGAAATAGGTCACACCTTAGGATTACATCATTCCAGCGATAACACTTCGATTATGTATTCATTTTATAGACATAGTAATAAATTATCAAAAGATGATATCCTTGGAATACAATTCTTATATGGCGTTCCTACACCGACAATAACAACAACAACAACTTCAAAACCCATAAAAATGCACCACTCATCTACAGAAAGAAGAACTACAACGGTAAAAACAATTATCGAGATAATACCTACTACTAAACCTATGAAACCACGAACAAAAAATGTGTGTGACATAAACAAAAAACAACTAACATTTTTGATACTAAATCAACATTTGTATATATTCCATAAAACCTGGTTGTGGATAATGAATCTAGAAACACGCAATTTCACAACTAGTTACCTAGATATGCGAAATGTTTTATATAGGTTACCTAAGTTCGATAACATAACTGCCATATACCAACGACCTAACGGTGAGATAGCGTTATTTGTAGATCAACGCGTATATTTCCTTACATATCCTAATTACAACATCATTGGACAAAGAGATATTAGTTATTTCAAATTTCCCTTTCATGGAAAAATAATTGGAGCTGTAAACACGTACACCGGAAGAATGTTCTTTTTCTTTGAAGAAAATTACTATGCTGAAATTGATGAGGGTACACTACAAGTTAAGAATTATGGTTATACTTCTCAATATTTTCGAGGTATTCCTCCTGCATTTACTAGTGTATTTCGATACACTAATGGAATGTTATATTTTTTTCAAGATGATCGTTACTACGAATACAGTGAATTCACTGGTTCGTTACACAATAGCGGTAAGTTGGAATTAAGTATTTTTGATATCGACTGTCCCAATCTATCCTTGTACGAACAATTAAAATTATTACTAAAAAAAATCTTGTCACATGAATAATAAATTACTACTACTCATTCAATGTGGTGAATTTTATTCCCAAGTCCCCCCTCTACGCTCGACGTTCCGAACGCGGACGAGCGGGCGATTAGTTCCGAACGCGGACGTGCGACCATTTACAGATGGCGCTGACGGCCGCGCGCGCGCGCTTAGTTCCGAACGCAGACATGCGCGCGCTGACGACCGCGCGATTAGTTCCGAACGCGGACGTGCGAACATTTACAGATGGCGCTCGCTCGCTTGCTCGCTGACGGCCGCGCGCACGACGTTCTCGTCTCTACACATCGATTACTAAAATAATACATCTAGCGGATAGCACACGGGCTTCAGGCGTACGCCTACAGCCGTGAGGACGCGGGTTCGATCCCCGCATATTACCAAACTTTTTTTACGTTACCTCAGACTTCTTGCAAACATGCACAACCTCTGGGCATTGACGACTACTACTACTACTTCTTCAGACTGTATGACGTCATGCACTTGGTCGCTTCGGATGAACACATACCATCCACAACAAATTTGAGGTTATGTCTGAAAAATGCTCCAGAACCCGCATAGTATATCTACTCAGTAATGTTTTAATGTCAAGAAATGTCGGCGGAAAAGGAACATTTTGGAAATTATTTAAGAAAAAACAGAGAATAGGAAAAAGGCAAGGTTACATTCTTGAATAAGGTCCGGGAAGTCTGCTGTCACGCAGAGCGTCGGTACTGTACAACTCTGTGATAATTAATGTGTAAACCGTATTTTTTTAAGAACATATTTCCTGAACCTCTATACCCACAGCATTGTCCGTGCATAGAATTACATCCCGAACGAAGGCTTCGCGGGAGCCCAGGACTCCGTAATACACTTTCTCCCTAAGACAGCGAGCTATTCCGATAGCACGGGTCGGCCGTCGTATTGAAAACAAATTTGCGTCACTCGTGAATTCGTGTACTGTATTTACATATTACCTGATTTTGTGTGGATTTCTGCAATAATGGCACAATCATTACCATTTGTGAATAGACTTAAAAAGATGATTAAAAATTAAATGTATTTTACAACAGACAGATCACATATATAAAATATGTGATCTGTCTTGATGCATTCCTTGCAATCGTCGATATAGTAAATATTGTAATCGCCGAGACTGTAAAAGATATTTAGATTCGATTATCCATCAACAAAATATACCTGGTACGGTAAGAAAAGCGGAATTTAGGATTGATTTGTGCATACATTTTTGCGGATGTACCCTTGCGTGGAATGTTGTCGACAATATTTACTCTAGACGTTTTTTTTGCCAATTATGTAACCGATTTTCCATTGCCTAGTAGCCATACATTGCGTAAAACATATTTACAGAAGATATATCAATGTGTCATGGGAAATATCAAAGAAGACATACGTTATTAATTTATGTGGCTGACAGTGGACGAAACAACAGATTGTGCGGTGATAAGGTCGTTAATGCCCCCAATATTGATAGCTAATAAACGGGTTTTGCAAACAGCGGCTAAAAGTATAGAAATAGTAGTAACATGTGTATTGTCCTCTGTAGATAATTACTGGTCATTGCAGCGTACGCTCAAGCAATGAGGACAGTCAGTGATTCTGTACATACATTTTATTAACACATGTTTACTTTTTGATTTCTCATATGTCATCTTCCGTCAATAACATGACGGATTACGAGTCCGGCCCTGCGTTACAGCACACGTTACGAACCCTAATAATTAACGATGAATACTTAACACTTCTAAGCGAAAATAAGGTCAAGATTTAGGGGACTGACTGTAGCATTCCAATGTACTTTTCAACGCTGAATCCGATTCCGGGGTCTAAAACATACTGTGTACCCATTAAACTTTTGTGTAAGGGCGAATTAATGCATCCAAGGGTTAACTGACGAATATCAGTATTTTAGGGGATAAGTGTGAATGGACATGTTTTATCGTTCGTATGTCTGTTTGCTCACGCACATCCTTTCCGCGAAGGGGTGACCACCCTTCCGGAGAGGTCGATACACCCTTTACAAAACCTTTCCGCACTTTCAGCCCTTCGTGTTCATTCCGAGGGGGGGAGGGTCGGTTTTCACCCCTATTCAAACTTGGAATCGGGATTGAGATGCCAGCGGATTTCCCTTTCTCTTCTCTTAGCATTGGAACTCCCAAAGTACATGTTTCTACTCCTCCCGACTTCTGAATCCTCTTCGGGAGTTTGGGGGTTGTTTTCACCCCCTTGGAGAATGGAGTCAAAGCATTTAAACACGATTCTCGTTAGTACATTGGGTTCGTTCCGGGGTAATAACGAGGAACATTTCTTTTTCCGTATCTCCCGCCACCCTTGCATTCCTCATCTAGCAAGGGGTGGTTTTAACCCTTTTGAAGAATTGCTTCCGGAGCAATTTCTGCAATCACCCTTTTCCTTGCCTCCCTAAAAATCGCTAACATGCAAGCCAGCAACTTTCATAGCGCAGTTATAATATCGAAAAGGGAATAGCAGGGGTTGTAAAGGATGTATCAACCCCTCCGGAATGGTGGTCACCCCTTTGCGGAAGTCTTTAACGTCAGAAAATAAACATATAAACAATAAAACATGCCCGTTCACATGTATCCCTTAAGATATTGACATTCGGCAGTTTACGCCCCTTAGAGGGATTATTTCGCCCCTACGCAAAAATTTCATGGATATTCGGATTGTTTGGACCCCAGACTCAGATTCAGCGTCGCAAAATACATGGATATATAGTCAGTCCCCCGAATCAACTTTTTTTTGTGGGGCTGCATTTCATGCATGCGTGCATACATTTTCATGCATGATTCCTTTCATGATTCAACAATATATTTTCATTCCACACATAATTTAAAGAAGATGCATCATATTATTAATAAATGATTGTCCTTGCCTACGAAATGCCCATCCCGACTTTTCCACCGACTGAACACCGCAATACGTGCACTTAACCATCACAAACAACGTTTACAATATTCATAAGCATGAACAGCTGAATGCACTGACGCAGAGTTCCTTACTGACTTACAAAATGGCTGCTGGGTACTATTCCACTGCCTATCCAGTTATGATACAGATCAGTCGATGGTTTTGATGTGCCCGGCTTGGCACGGAAAGGCCGCTTTTATTTATGTTTGTTCGTGCAATTTCTTGCAGATAAAAATTGCAAGCCCGCAACTATAACTGTTGCAGTTATCTGCAATTTTACATGTCGCCAATTGTTTGACATAACCTCAACGTTCAATGTACATTCTGTACCATCGTTCGTATTGCGTTTTTTGTGATACCTAAAATTTCTGAATTACGTGCTTTTCTGAATGTTCCCTCAATGAGATTGGTTTAATCGTGTCTATTTTGTTTGTTTAAAGTGGTTAAACCTATTTGTAACAAATGAGTGTATCAGTTATATTTTGGTAACAGTGGCTGATACCTAAAATTAGCAATGAAAATTGCAAACTGTAAAATAACACCGAAATCTCTTACGCAATAAAAATTGCTGCCATATAAATAATTACCCCGAGAAAAATTGCGAACTGTAAAGCGTTTAGAGTTTGATACAAACGTTTAGTGGCGATCACTTCTGCTTCTAAAATAACTTGAAATATGCCAATTCAAAGTTCACAGCTTACCAACTATCATGTTTGTAATTTTCCAAAAAAAAATCTTTAGAAAATGGCTTAATTGTTATATTTCGAAAAATGTCACTAAGAAATTATGTTACTAATGACATTTTACGCCTATATGCCGATTTTGAGAGAAACATTTTGATATCCTCTCGTAACTAACTGCTCTGAAAACATTCAAAACGCTTCAAAGCGGTATAAAGTCTGCCATTGCAATGCATACTGTGCTAATAATATTCATAGGTATGGTTGATTTTGAAGATTATTGATTTTATTAATCGAAAAAAGATAGTGTCTGGATTATTTTCCAATTCCCAAAAAATCACACATTGTTTTTTAACTATTTTTTTATTAAACTTTTTTTTTATAGTACAAAAATGGTTTTAATTACAATTTGACTATCTTAACAAGAAACTACATATTACTTAAAAATGACAAACAATAAATAACTCACTTTAAAAAAGAACTTAATATGCAAAACAATCAGTAATAGCCATGGAATATCATAAAGCTGCATAAACCATACATCTCCGCGTGACTTCCTTCGTTTTCCATTAATTTCATCAGGTTGAATATGTACACCGTATGTACATAGTAGAATCGTATTTCAATCAAAAAACGCCATTATAAATATTCCGGAAGATAACCCGTCTGCCGTGTTGTGTGTCCCACTCTTACCAACTTCGGCATGTAATTTCGCAAACACAACTTACACTTCTTGTTAGTATCAGTTAAACTGCGCTGATCGATGAATCATTTGCGTGCACTAAATGTCGAATAAGTTTGTAAAAATGTTGGGATAACGTCCGTCGCGCATTACTTTGGAGCGTTGGATGAACGATTTTGCAGAACTGACCTTAAATGGCATTGAACTTCGCTGTACCGTATGTGGCAGTGTACTAACGTGGCACGTAAAAACAGCTGTTCAGTAGCATGTTGCTCCAGACAAACATTAAGCTCGCGTAAGTGGTGGTGTGAGTGCGCGAGACAGAGACTGCGAGTGGAAAGTACGGCAGCTACTCTGCCTGCAGAAACAACTCTTTGACGATTATACATAGCACCACTGTATGTGGACATGAAAAAGATATCGTCTCGGAATAATTGCACGACAAACCTATATGGTTTAGTATTGACGAAACGACGGATGTTACAGGAGAGAACATAGCTATCGTATTGGTTGGGGGACTGGATGAGGCAAAAGTCATGGAATGGCATTTGATAACTGCAAGGGTGTTGGAAAGCACAAATAAGGAAACAATTAATGAGTGTGTGAATACCATTCAGTAACTATGGGGCGAGTAGAATTCTGAAGTAAATAAACACCACGTATTGCAGCTACTGTCGGATGCGACAGATGTTACACAAGGCCGGTTGGCCGGCGCCTAAAAAGGGCATATACTAATTTACTCCATGCTACATGTTTGGCACATGGGCTCCACCGAATTACCAAAATTGTTAGGAAGTGTTATCCTAATGTCGAAGACAATTTATTTACAGGCAAAGAAGTGGGTGTGTGTACAAAACTTTACTTATTTTAAAAATGCTCCAGTTACATCTGTAGACGTTGAACACTCTTTCTCATCTTATAAGTAAATTTTAAGTGACAGTCGCCAAAATTTAACTTCCTTGAACATATGGAAGTTATTGATAACTTATGGAGACTCGAATGGCAGTACGGAGACGTTATTACGTCGGTTACCGTGACTATGCAAGTTCTCTGTCTTGTGACAAGTGTTCCTATGCCGATTAGTTGGGCGACAACAATCACCAACACATTTATAAGGTATGTAACTCGTTTAACATTTCGTAACCTTATTGATAGGAGCATCCTGAAGCCGCCCCTGGTAAAGCTATCTATTATTAATATACAAGCTGTATTTATTATATTTAAACGCTTTTTTTATTTTTTTGTAAACATCACTATCTTACGAATTTGCTTTTGTACATATATTGAAATGATACATAATTGACAATGTCAAAAAAGCAGTTCACCTACTTGTTATATAAAAACAAAAAACGAACATAACCAAACATAGAAATTACTCCGTTTCTTACTTGCATTCAGTTACTTGTTACTGTATTTGCTTCAGTTTTGTCTTGTAGGGTCAAAGTTTGCAGTTTAAACTTGTTACCTTGGAAATGGATCACCATGTGTTTGGTTAAACTGTCTTTTTGTTTTGCCTTGTAGGAACAAAAACTGCAGTCATAAGTCGCTACCTTGGAAGCATTCTTATGAATCAACAAGTGTTGGGTTAAACTTCTTTTGAATTTCGCCTTATAGGGACAAATTGCGCATTGATAAGTCGTTACCTCGGAAATATTCTAATGAAACAGCATGTGCCTGGTTAATTTCCTTTCTATTTCAACTTATAGGAACATAGACTGCAGTCCTAAGTTGTTATTTCAGAATCATCTTTGTGAATTAGCATGTGTTTGGTTAACCTGACTTTTTGTTTTGCCTTGTAGGAACAAAAACTGCAGTCATAAGTTGCTACCTCGGAAGCATCCTTATGAATCAACAAGTGTTGGGTTAAATTTCTTTTGAATTTCGTCTTATAGGGACAAATTACGCACTGATAAGTCATTACCTCGGAAATATCCTTATGGGTTAACATGTGTCCGCTTAAATCGCTTTTTTCGTTTCGCCTTGTAGGAACAAAAATTGCAGTCATAAGTTGTTATTTCGGAAGCATCTTTGTGAATTAGCATGTGTCCGGTTAAATCGCTTTTTCGTTTCGCCTTGTAGGAACAAAAACTGCAGTCATAAGTTGTTATTTCGGAAGCATCCTTATGAACTAACAAGTGTCTGATTAAATAGCCTTTCTGTTTCGCCTTATAAGAACAAACATTGCAGTCAAATGTTGTTATTTCGGAAGCATCTTTGTGAATTAGCATGTGTTCGGTTAACTGGCTTTTTCGTTTCGCCTTGTAGGAACAAAAACCTTAGTCATAAGTTGTTATTTCGGAAGCATCTTTGTGAATTACCATGTGTCTGGTTAAATGGCTTTTTCGTTTCGTTTTGTAGGAACAAACATTGCAGTCAAACGTTGTTATTTCGGAAGCAACTTTGTGAATTAGCATGTGCTCGGTTAACTGGCTTTTTCGTTTTGCCTTGTAGGAACAAAAACTGCAGTCATAAGTTGCTACCTCGGAAGCATCCTTATGAATCAACAAGTGTTGGGTTAAATTTCTTTTGAATTTCGTCTTATACGGACAAATTACGCATTGATAAGTCATTACCTCGGAAATATCCTTATGGGTTAGCATGTGTCCGCTTAAATCGCTTTTTCGTTTCGCCTTGTAGGAACAAAAACTGCAGTCATAAGTTGTTATTTCGGAAGCATCTTTGTGAATTAGCATATGTCCGGTTAAATCGCTTTTTCGTTTCGCCTTGTAGGAACAAAAACTGCAGTCATAAGTTGTTATTTCGGAAGCATCCTTATGAACTAACAAGTGTCTGATTAAATAGCCTTTCTGTTTCGCCTTATAAGAACAAAAATTACAGTCGTAAGTTGTTATTTCGGAAGCATCTTTGTGAATTACCATGTGTTCGGTTAACTGGTTTTTCCGTTTCGCCTTGTAGGAACAAAAACCGCAGTCATAAGTTGTTATTTCGGAAGCATCTTTGTGAATTACCATGTGTCTGGTTAAATGGCTTTTTCGTTTCGTTTTGTAGGAACAAACATTGCAGTCAAACGTTGTTATTTCGGAAGCATCTTTGTGAATTAGCATGTGCTCGGTTAACTGGCTTTTTCGTTTTGCCTTGTAGGAACAAAAACTGCAGTCATAAGTTGCTATCTAGGAAGCATCGTTATGAATCAACAAGTGTTGGGTTAAATTTCTTTTGAATTTCGTCTTATAGGGACAAATTACGCAATGATAAGTCATTACCTCGGAAATATCCTTATGGGTTAGCATGTGTCCGCTTAAATCGCTTTTTCGTTTCGCCTTGTAGGAACAAAAACTGCAGTCATAAGTTGTTATTTCAGAAGCATCCTTATGAACTAACAAGTGTCTGATTAAATAGCCTTTCTGTTTCGCCTTATAAGAACAAAAATTACAGTCGTAAGTTGTTATTTCGGAAGCATCTTTGTGGATTAGCATGTGTTGGGTTAAATCGCCTTTTCGTTTCGTCTTGTAGGAACAAAAATTGCAGTCATAAGTTGTTATTTCGGAAGCATCTTTGTGAATTAGCATGTGTGGGGTTAAATGGATTTTTTCGTTTCGCCTTGTAGGAACAAACATTGCAGCCATAAGTTGTTATTTCGGAAGCATCTTTGTGAATTAGCATGTGTGTGGTTAAATGGCTTTTTTCGTTTCGCCTTGTAGGAACACAAACCGCAGTCATAAGTTGTTATTTCGGAAGCATCTTTGTGAATTAGCATGTGTGTGGTTAAATGGCTTTTTCGTTTCGCCTTGTAGGAACAAAAACCGCAGTCATAAGTTGTTATTTCGGAAGCATCTTTGTGAATTAGCATGTGTGTGGTTAAATGGATTTTTCGTTTCGCTTTGTAGGAACAAACACTGCAGTCATAAGTTGTTATTTCAGAAGCATCTTTGTGAATTAGCATGTGTCTGGTTAAATAGCTTTTTCGTTTCGTCTTGTAGGAACAAACATTGCAGTCAAAAGTTGTTATTTCGGAAACATCTTTGTGAATTAGCATGTGTTCGGTTAACTGGCTTTTTCGTTTCGCCTTGTAGGAACAAAAACCGCAGTCATAAGTGGTTATTTCGGAAGCATCTTTGTGAATTAGCATGTGTGTTGTTAAATGGATTTTTTTGTTTCGCCTTGTAGGAACAACAACTGCAGTCATAAGTTGTTATTTCGGAAGCATCCTTATGAACTAACAAGTGTCTGGTTAAATGCATTTTTCGTTTCGCCTTGTAGGAACAAAAACCGCAGTCATAAGTTGTTATTTCGGAAGCATCTTTGTGAATTAGCATGTGTGTGGTTAAATGGATTTTTCGTTTCGCCTTGTAGGAACAAACATTGCAGCCATAAGTTGTTATTTCGGAAGCATCTTTGTGAATTAGCATGTGTGTGGTTAAATGGATTTTATGTTTCGCCTTGTAGGAACAACAACTGCAGTCATAAGTTGTTATTTCGGAAGCATCCTTATGAACTAACAAGTGTCTGGTTAAATCGCTTTTTTGTTTCGCCTTGTAGGAACAAAGACTGCAGTCGTAAGTTCTTATTTCGAAAGACTTCCGGTGAATCAGTACGTGTCGAGACAAAAGTCCCTTCCGTTTCGTCACATAAGGACAATGATAGCAATGATAACGTGCTACCGCCACGTCTTCTATTAACTTGTGATCCTCGGGATATTCCAATTTTATTTCAGTACCATTCTGAGGAAACAACACGTTAATTTGCTTCGTAATATTACAGGGTGATATTGTTACCTGATTAGGGTCCCAGTTGACAGACGTGTGGTTTGTCTCCTGCTGATAAGATCTATCCACAAAGGATTTTATTTCAGTATCTTCAGAAAGTATCACACTAGAATTAATCAGTGAAATAGTGTTATCTGTATTCCTAAAAAATATACGGCGGTATTAAACACATAGATAAAATGCTTTCTACAATTATTAGTTAAAAATATTTGGGCTTGTAGAAATAACTCATTTTGACTTGTGCTAATAGGCCTACGGCGGACTAGATAAAATTATGTTGTTGCACTTTCGGTTATCAAATTGCATCCACTTCCTTATTTCAAATGGAAATTTAAATTTCCATTTCTTATCGCATATTTAGATTCTACATATCATTTCAGGAAAATTTTCATGAGATTTCCCTAGGCCCATCTTTTGCCGATTTTGAGTTATTTCCGGTTTTTTAAAATTTTATTCATTGGCGCCATAACCTTTGAAACTGTCTGCAGTGGTCATTTTAAAAAATTAAATATCTGTACTAGCAATGTCGTTAGTAGAATCCTAAATCTATACAGCAATGCTTTTATCATCTTCCAATGATGTACAAAGTGTGCTGTGTTAAAATGAAACTGCCAACAGAACTACCACCAACTCAAATTTTGCAAAAACTTAGGTTTTGTAAAATAGCCGCTAGAGGACGCTGTAAACAGTACTATTTACGAGTTAAAATGATCATAACTTTTTTTCTTAATGTACTACATGACTTTTTTTAAAAAACATATTTATTTTTGTGCGTTCCTAGACAAGAGAGATATGAGGTGTGTAAATTAAGTAATGAGACTGGCAACAGGTTAACACGTAAAAAAATGGCGGTAGGTTAACATGTAATGCACCTTCAGCACGAGTTTTTGTGTTAGCAACTTGTTAGAGTCATTTGTCTGTTCTTTGTGACTGTTTTCGTAAACCGTTTTTTTTTTCTAGTGCGTTTTAAAAATGAGTGACATTAATTTTGAGCAATGGTCAGCTATCAGGTTTTGCTTCAGACTTGGACACAGCGCAAGAGATACTTTTGCAAAGCGTCAACACGCCTATGAAGGCAGTGTTTTTTTAAGAATCCAGGTTTTTCGGTGGTTTAAGGCATTCTCAGAAGGAAGAGAGTCGATTGAAGATGAACCACGCAGCAACAGGCCTTCATCTTCAAGAACCGATGAAACTGTCGAGAGAGCGTTTGTGCCTCCAGGCCAAACAGTAAATCAACACTTTAACAGAAAGGTTCTTGAAAAACTTCGAAAAAGGGTCATACATATGAGACCAGACATCCACAACAACTGGATGTTGTATCACGACAATGCGTCTTGTCACACAGTCATTTCAATAAACGAGTGTCTAGCCAGTAAAATTCCATCCGCATCCTTCTGTATTTGTACGAGGTTAGATAATGTCCACGCGAGGAACGAAATAATAAAAATGTTCGACCACAGGGAAACTTTACATGACGAATATCACGAGACCCGACACAAGTGTTAGAACAGTTTCCGTTACCTTTCCTGTGTTTATCAGTATTTATACGAAAAGCTACACTAGTGGAAAAAATTAAAGGATACAAAAATCCAAATATTTAGGTTATTTTCAACAGGCCGTAACTTGAAGAAAAATGGTCACACAGATAATTTAAAAAAAAGGAAATTGTAGCTCCAAGTATCTAGTTTTTGGATCTGAACTTCGAAATTTTTTAGCATCAGCGATTTTCGAGTAATCCTAAGGAAACCATCGACAAAAAGAAATTCGAAAATTTTTTGGTTCTTTTTTTTGTGGTCTACGAACGAAATTTTTTTTTGACTTAACCACCATATGTACCAGATAACTTGTTTATTCAGCTTCAATTCCTTTTTTTAAGACTTTGATACGATCATTTCTCGCCGAGCTATCAGTCTTTGAATGGAAAAGGATCATTTTGTGTTTGATTATCGATATCTCAGCAACCAATGATCACACAAAAAGTTAAAGGTGGGTTTCGAGAACTTGAATAAAAAATTCTCTACCAGAGTTAGCCATTGGTTCTTCGAAAAAAAAAAAATGTTTTCCATTCTATACATGAATTTGAAAAAGCAACAAAAAAAGGCTTTTGGTGGTTTTTCGCAAAATCAGGTGCTGAATAAAAAATGTCGAGGAAACCACTGATGTTAAGTGTGCCTTTTACAGTTCAATATACCCACAAAAACCCTACAGATTCAATTCAATCCAGCCAGCAGTTTTTTTTGTTTGTACTCCATTGAATTTTTGAAAAAAATAAAGGATCACATTTTTTGCTCCAAAAAGCTCATAATTCTTGACAAAATGAGAAATTTTTTTTTTCAGTTTTCGTTACATTTTTATCGCAGCGTTAAAATATTTGAAAATTTTTTTTTTTCATTTTTATATTTAATTAATTTTCTCGGTGAAATGACTGATGAGTTGGTAGAATATGGCGAGGGTAGTTTTATTACCGAGTTTGTTTCTGGCGGCCCTAAGCGTTACGCTTATCATGTAGTCTCCCACTAAAACTGAATATTACGACACAATTAAAGTAAAACTTGTAAACTTTGAAAAACTTAGAGGTATGATCTTAAATGATGAACCTCCAGAATATATAGTCACTAAAAATATTCTAAGAACCCTCAGTCATGAAGTTACAAGGCCGTAGCCAGGGGGGGGGGGCGATGGGGGCGATCGCCCCCTAAAGGATCAAGTAAAAACCAAAATACTCGGGGGAATGCGGTTGCCGTTGCCTGTAGTGACCTTCCCCCCTTAAAGGGTCAAGTAAAACACCAAAATACTCTAGGACTTTCGGTTGCCGTTGCCTCTACTGACCTTTTTTTTTTTGGCTTTTTTGTTTCATCTGCATTGAGCGCCCCCCCCAAAGATAACTACTGGCTACGCCCTTGTGAAGTTATTACAAAAGACACTTCTAAAGTATTTCGTGTTAACTTCAAAAAACGTCAACGAATTGATGAATATGACTATACCTTTTGGGCATAAAAAATTAAAACCAAAACCTAACTTTTAATTTAGAATTAATGAACAATGAATATTTACGACTTTATAATAATACATTTACAATGACTAGTATTTACTAATTATCGAATTTTTGTTTTCAGGTGATCAAATATCCCAAAGACGGTAGCTTTGGAGATTGTTAATATCTAAAAGGACTAATACATGTCTCTTATGTATAAACGGATAACATGGTTAAGATCTTCAACAAAATATAAAACCCTTGTAATTTTAAAGTAATTGTAAAATAAGTTTGACCATTAAAATTGTATATGTGTAGTTATCATTGTAAACGAACCTTAAGACAGAAATTGGAATAAAAGTGTAAAAATAAAAGGTTGTGGTCTGTGTAGCGTTACAACGTTTAATTTTGACAGAACCCTATATGTATATAGAACGGGTAAGACCATTATAAAAGAGCCTTTTCCAGGTCTGTAAGTACCTAAAAAGAGCCATATATACTTTGTCTGATGAATGTTTGCGTGTGTATGAAATTAGCTACGACCTATGTTGGGTTGCTGCATGCATTATAATAAGCAAGTTATGTAGGTACGTATGTTTTCGAACCGCTGAGAGTGGCTGAGACATACGACCGATAAATTCAAGCAGAATTAAAAAGAGACGACGATATGGAAGCTGTCGTAGTGATAGTCAACGGCTCTCTGACATTTGAATTCAGTGGCGTTATCGTGTTTTTGCTTTTTTCATTATCTTTTACTTTATTTGTGGAGTTATTAGACAAATTCCATCGTTATTGACACGGTCTAATTGTTCTCTTTTATCGTTCTTCTTGTTCAAAGACTTACAACTAAGAGTGAATATACAATCGGTTCTTATAAGAACTAACCTCAAAATGCCTGGAAAACGCTTAAATTCGCAAGCAAGAGAGATTGTTGTGAAATTGCTTAATTATTTCATGGCTGAAAAAGAGAACTTGGGTCCTTTAATTTCTGTTAATGCAGTTCAGCAGGTAAATTAGAACATACTCATCTTATCATATGCAATTTCTCAATTTGCAAACTTTTTTCAGCGTGTTGCGGATGCTTTGGGTATTAGTTTGCGTACGGTTTGCACAGTATTCAAGTGGAAAGGCAGCCTACAACTTCGTGGAATAAACCTCAAATAATTGAATGGTTAGAAAAATTAAATATAACATATACTAAAGATATGTTTAAAACACAACTTTTGAATATTGCAAAACAAAATCAGAAACCAACAAGATACAAAGTAGATGAATGTTTACAAAGAAATGGTCATGAGGTATTAAGATTGCCTCCATATCATTGCCAATTTAATGGTATTGAAATGATATGGGCAAATGCAAAAAAATTTTATAACGCACATATTGGTGAAGATGGATACGGTGATGATAAAGTGCTTGCTATGTGGGAAAAATCTTTACAGAAGTGTACTCCAGAAGTGTGGTTAGGTGTTGTAAAACACACTGAAAAAGTAATTGAAGAATGGTACAATAGGGAGCACATATTAGATAATATACCTCAAATAATTATTAACGTTAACGACGACGAGAGTGATTTGGATAGTGAATAGTCTGATGGCAGTTGTTAAAAGCCATTTTTTTATATTGATTTTAAATGTTAATGAAATATTTATTAAAAATATCATATTTATCCGTACATCCTGTTTCTTATTTATTTAAGTTTTATTTAAATATTCATTCACAACATTTTTAATTCCTATAATATTCTGTAAATAACTAACTTTTTAATAAAAGGTTACCTATTCCTAATTACACACTCAATTTTCATACTTATAAGCTTGCTCAACTAGTGCAAATTGTTGTATTTTGTCTCAAAAAACATCATATTGAATGCCATTCCTTATCTCGTTTTTTTTTGTAATTGTTAAATGTTTCTTTAAATATAAATATACATTTGACTCTTCTTGCTCATATGCTACTGTGATTAATTGATTATATAATACGGATTGATTATTCTTGAGAAACACTGGAACATAAAATGGAAGATAGATAATGAACCTCTGTGTAAATAATATTGTCAACACATTTTCAATGTAACCTCACTCAAGTGTCAGGTCTAACAGCTGTTTAAAGTATTTGGTAAGTAACGCGTTGCCAATATCATAGATGCAAAAATCTAGTTAGTGACAATAAATTATTTAATGAAATTATGCTTTTAATCTTATTTGTTATAACCATACTGTTATTTGTGAAAAATTTATTGCTATATTGTGCAAGATACATTGTCATTTCATGAGTATTTATGAATAAAATGATTTTTATATTTTTTGATTGGTTGACGGGTGATGGATGAAAGTCAAAACCCCTATTTCATTTTTCTTATGTATGTCACTGCTGAAGAAAATAGTGACCTTGAATTGATTTGATTCATACGATTGTTAATTATGACGCACACGCAAACATTCATTAGACAAACTATACAAAACAAGTTATAATCTGTATATAGGGGGTGTTAAAAACCTTAACACACGTAAAGAAAAGTTTCAGTTAGAGTAAAAGTTGTTGTACAGTACGCTTTGCTTTACAGTTGTAAAGGATCGTGTAATCCGCTTATACCTTAATCAGTATAAATTGACTTTCTTTCATAATGAGCTATCTTAAAGGTTGATACCTAAGGGTCATAATAGAAATAATGGGTTAGGTCTGAATATATTTTATTGTCTAAAGTCAATATTAGTGAATAATGCCAATAATATATATTTGGAGAATACCTTAAACAAACGACCCCCTTCACCTTTCCTCTGTGGTAGGGGCATGGAAAAGGTTTAAGCACATTAATACTCTTCTTTGTACACTCAACATCCACATATCCGAACTCACGATATTTCCGAACTTTTCTCACGATATTTCCGAACTTGTACCTCCACACAACCGAACTTGTTGCTGACTGGTTGACGACAAAAAACCGCGAAATTTGAAATGAGAAAAAAATGTAAACACAATAATGCAATTGTTATCAAACATTTCGATTGTCACAGAATTCAGCAAAGAGGAAATCGCCCTCCCTCAGCAGCACACCTGAGACAGGTTCTACAAGAGTTCTTCTTTGTACAAATCAGTGGAAAACACTTATTTAAAATGGCGTATCATAAGTACCAGTGCACTTTATTGTGTCAATCCGTCCACTCAATTTTCGTCTTTTTTCAACTTCTGACAAGTGAATTTCTTTTTTCCCAAGAATTTCTGCCACTGACAATTTACAAATATTGTACATCTTACATAGATCAACATTTTTAACACCATTTTTTGCGTGATTTATCAGATCCAGCTTTTGCTCCAAGGTTAGCCTCTTAGCAGGCTCTTTTCTCTGCAAATAAACAGTACAATAATGTTTGTTTTGTATCACGGTTTTCTTAAAAATACATATTTTCTCATCATTTTTCATTTCAGTTTTAAATTATTATAGGTTACGTCAACAAAATGTTCAATAAAACAAACCTTTACTTTGAATTACAAAATAATTACCTGCATCACTCTCTCCTTTGCACCTGACTTTTTTTTTTGTTTAAAAAAACGTTCTTTTATGTACACATGTATGTATGTATTACATTTGCATAAAAACCTCGAGAAACAAAGGAAAGTACTAGAATGAGCCAGAAAAACCCTTTGCGCATGCGCCAGAAGTTCGGTTATCCCGAGGTGACGAGAGTTCGGAAATGTGGAAGTTTGCGGAACAGAAAAGTTCGGGTATGTGGATGTTGAGTGTAGTTTTAACGAGCTAGAAATACTAGTGCTGTACATTACTAGAGTATAAAACATGTATATAGAAGCTGTATCATGTTCTTGAACACATCATACCGTTTTACAAGTAATGTTATATTCTTTTCCACTTTATAGTAATCAGTTAGTGATATGTATAACAAATGAATTCAAATTTAATTTACAAGATGTTGCGTAACCCTCTCTGTATCTCGAATTGGGTCATTGTGTTCTCAAAGTTCCTTCGAACGCTGTATGTATTAGTATTTATTTTTGTCAAGCCCTAATGTATCAAATATGAATTTTATATTATGAACTGTTATAAAACCTAAATACATTTTCATTGTCATCGCAAGATATAGACAAGTTCATAATTTAATATATTTTCAGTCAGTATTTGTTCACATAAGCTCGCGCAGCGGTCCGGTGACCTGCAAAACTGCTTTCTTACTACATACTTCGGTTTTAATTTTTCTAACTTGTCCAGCAAGGTTATATATAGTAAATACTAGGATGGAATACCCATTAAATAATTGATGTTTTCAATTCAATAAGTTCTACGAATTATTTTTACTTTATTTCTTATTGATATTATTATTGACTAGTGGTTTGTACACTAATTATATGCTTGTGCGTGTAATAGCCCTGTATCGTTCTGTAACCACATAATAGAGCATCCTACCGGATAGGTTAGCGTCCGCACCTCTCTAGCCTGTCGGGCTCAACTGCCGCAATAACTACTAATAGACAACCTAAAATTACTCGTGGGGATGTGTTGTTAAAGTGCCAAGTCGGTATTTGTAACGAGTTTTAATATAAGTCTAGATTTAATCTAGGCTAACATGGTTTAAATTTGTGTGTATAAGCTTGTATTTATATGCACCTTTACATTTGTAACTTTGTATTTGTAAAACTTACTTAACAATATAAATAACCGATGCTAAAAGTACCGGGGTAAGAATCATAGTTAAATGCCATTGTACAGAAGTTAAAAGGTGTCATTGTGTGTTGTGCTATTTTGTTAGAACTTTATCGTCCATCCAAAAAATATACATAAATATAGCCAACAATTGTTACACATCCTTTCCCAGATTTGTGCATTTTTCTGCACCTTAGCAGTTACAAAAAAAAATTGTTTAGTGATAGAAAAGTTACCCGTCACATTCTTCCTCCTCCGTTTTAATATCGAGCTCCTCTGACTTAATAGTCAAGCATGCCTCTTGATCATCACATTCCATTATGTTTTCATGTTTTACTGAACATTTGGTCACAAATTGATAGAAGTTTACTAAAGTCGTTTGACATGATAAACAGATTTTTGGATCCCTTGAGAAGTTGATATCCTAAAAAGAAATGAAATCGTTAATGATAACCAGAGTTCGGACATACATGGTTTTAACCTTGACCGGCTCTTATGAATGGGTTACTTGATTCACGGGATACAGGATACGCATGTGCAGTTGTTTCTTGGACTGAACAGTTTCGGTTCATGAGGTACACTGATATGATCAAATATTATCGCTAAAGTACAGTATGCCTTTTTTTGTCATATAATGGGGGCGTTCAAGTATTACGTAACGCAATTGTGGGAGAGGGTTTTTTTAGTTAAATAAAAAACCTGGGAATTAAAATCTCTCAAGTTGACAACCCTTTTCGTTTGTGTTTTACGGGGAATCCCTCGATTGTATCCGATATCGGATATCCGATACGGAGTATCCCTCGTATTGATTACACAGGCACACAAAGCCAGAGAAGATCATTTCCTTTCCCATGTGTCCCTATTTTTCAATGTGCTGAATCAAATTCTGAGGTCAGGAAGCATTTACAACTACCAGTTCTTCCTTAGGAACATAAATCACTATGGAAAACACTAAATCAGAAATCATGTCATATACTGGTGACTGTAATATATAGCTGGTGACTGTAATGTTATGGGGACGACCTAACAACAACCCTAAGCCTTAGAAGCCTTCAAAGCTACGACACACATACTCAAAACCCATAACCTCAAAAAACTCTGTCTATATCTCTCTTCTTGATTAGTGACGTATTGCTAGAGCGCAGAAAACGACGAAGCATGGATATGATTTGGTCAGACTGATTCAATTCCAGAAATATTAAGCCAAATAACCGCGGAACTTTATACTCGAGATAAGTAGACTTTCATAACCACGTAACCCAGGGCTCGTTGACTTCCATAACCCCGTGCTCCAGGATGGACGGACTTCCATACCCATGTAACCGAATTCGTGCAGATTTTTGTGGAGACAAAAGTTCTGCCACTAGTCGAGTCGACAGGGCAGATGGTCAAAATATTAGTTATGAAATTATGAGGTTATGAAATTTCACAGCTATTGAATTTCGAAGCTATGGAATTTCGAGGCTATATGGTTGAGAGATATGATTGGATCACATTCATGCCTCTTCATTAGATCGCTGCATGTTAACAGCATGCACCAACGTAAGATTTTTATGATTTGAAGCTATGGAATTCGGGCAATAGGGTTGGGAGATATGATTTGGTCATTTTCCATGTTCTTCTTTTTGGGGGGGGGGGGGCAAATTTTACAAGTCCCAGATATAAGGTTTTTGAGATTAATGGGTTTGAGATTGAGGTTATGGAATTCTAGAGAGATGGAATGTCCCAGATTTCGCAAGATCTACTTATAAGGTTTTTGAGGTTAAGAGCTTGGAGGTTATGAGGTTATGGGATTACAAAGCTTTGGAATTCCCCCGCTATGAGTTGAGAGTAATTCTTGGATCATATTCATGCTTCGTCATCATTTGCTGCGGTCTAGCAGTTGCAGATCACAGATACATTTCTTTGAAGGTGATATTTTTCAGGTAATGTGGTTTTAAGGTAGTGTGTCGTAGGGTTAAAGGTTTTTAAGGCTTATAATTATTGTTAGATGATCCCCGTAACATTACAGTCACCAACTCATCAAGTATATAACATGGTGTCTAATTTAGTGTTTTTCATATATATTTTTGTTCCTAAGGGAAAAACTGATAGTCATAAATGCATCCTGACTTCAGAATTTTACTCAGTGAGTTGAAAACGTAGAAGACTGGTCTTCTCTGGTTTTGTGTTTGTGTGCCTGTGTAATCAAGTTACCTTGTAAAATGTGTTTTTTTGAGTAGACCAGGTCTCTACTTTCGCGCATTGGAAAAACTATCGTGGTCCTGGTTATATTAAAACGAGAATTGCATTGTATTAAAATATATTCAGATTTTTAAGGTTGAGACGAGTTATTTTAATGGGGTATACCCAAACTATATATTAAAAAATTGTCACTAATTCATGTTTGCTTTCAAGGCCGTTCAAGATTAAAACCACAGATGTCAGAACTCTGACGATAACTAGTACCATGCGATTAGCAAATGTTTTGTCTACTTGACAGCCGATAATAAAAAAATATGTTTCGCTTTTACATCTCCTGTACATAGTTGCCATGCACCAATTATTGTTTAAAAAATGTCCAATGATTGTACAATTCGCAACAGAGAAAAACAATTTTTTGAAGAGTCTAAAAAAACAGTTTTTCCCCAAAAAGGATGAACTTTCCGATTGAAGTCACATGAAGATGGACCTCTGAAAAAAAATTGCAAAATTCACGTAAAGGCATTATTCCCCTTGAGGGAAAAAAGAGCAGACTTTCTTAAGAAAGGGGCTGAGGTTCCAGTGATAGAACCGACACCCACCTGCGGTCTGGCCTACTGGACAGCCAGGAGGGACATATCCTAAAGGATCTATTAAGAGAAAAACATATTTCTCACTTGGCGAAAATCTCCAGGTCGACACAATTGCAGATGTTCGCTGACGAACCATCCTGGATAAGGTCTTATAAAACTGGGGAGAAACCAGTTGAGATAGATAGTGGAACTGTTTACAGAACACTGTCCACTTATGCGACATCTCACCACAATTGGTGTGAAAAATGATCCCAATTGTCGGAAGTCTGGAGAGGAAGAATAAACCCCCCTTCCACATATTAGGCGAATGCTCAACACTGGTATCTATTAGACATTAGAAATTAGGGGCTACGAAAATAGAACCAAAAGAAATAAGCAGCTCCATTAGAAACTGTTCATATTTTTTTTAAGGAAACAGAAATAATGGAATGATTAGCCTGTGGGGGTACAGTACCATTGGCTTAAGTGCACAGGACTCGTACCCACCCCGTACGTAATTGTAATTGTACTTCCCCATCCTTACCGGGCTATGGCCTTTTTTACATGCAGCAGAGGATAATCCATTAAGCAAAACCCATGCTTAGGCCGGAAAAAGTCTAACAAACGATTTTCAAAAGTTTTTACGATAATGAGGACAACGATCAATATTATGACCAGTGAGTTGGTTGGGACGTGCAGAAGGAAAGATAAGTTTTGTTTTTTGCTTTTACATTTCTCCGGTTTACTCATAATTTTTTGCCTTACAAAAAATTAATTTTCAAAAAGACATATTCACCGTACAAACTCTATAAACCACTGAGGCTTCATTAATGTCAAAAAGTTTACGACACTCCTTCTATCATCTTAACAAATGAAACCGTTCTCAGGAGCCAGAGGGTCCAGATCCGTCTCACAGCAAAAATCGGTTTAGATTGGATTTAGATTTCAGATCGCTCTCGCCTACTACTACTATTCATGGAGGAAACAAAAATGGATACACAAAAAAATATTAATTTTTTATTTTGCTTTAAGGATCAAGTGATAACATCGAGTGTAAGATTTAGATTCAAATAATTACCCCATATCAAAAGCAAAAAAACATACCATAGCACCATAGCATGACATAAAACCAATTTCTATATCAGTTTGATATTATGTGTTGGCCTTTGATAACTTGTATTTTCCTTATTATGTTACATTAATTGTTCTCATATATACACATTCATATCAATTAAAAAGAGAACCTTCTTTACTTACAATTTCTGGAACACATTTAGCAGTTATATCTTCTCCAAAACTTTCATTCAATATATTCAAGTCAACACAACAATCCCTTTTCAAACAGAGCCGGCATATAGCTTCATTAGGATTGCTTATGGTAGCAGCACCGGAATTTTCCTTGAAATAGGCCATCTCTACTATATCCACTTCCATACCATTCATAGTCCTGATGAAAGGAGCCATACAGTCTTCTGAATCTAAACACATGGATTTAAATTCGAAAAAATGTAAATACTGTCTCCACAACCTTCACATATCACATTGTCCTCCTTTAAGGACAAATCCTGAAAAAAACAAATTTCTCTTGAATAAACACGTTCCGTTACAGGGCCAAATAACACATCTAGCTTAAACTTTATATGAGAGCATTATTTTGAAATCAGTGCCTATGTCTTGGAAACTTTACAGGAATACTTACTATCTTTAACAGCAGAACTTCGAGTATTTCTCGAGTAATTTTGTCAATCACTTGGAAATCGTTCGACACTTTGAGGCAAAGTTTACACACTTTCTGTTCCATCATTCCTTTTTAACGAATGACACTGATCAGAAGTAATTCTTCTTGTTTCTAATCTACTTAGATATTTTGTGGTTTCTTAATTACCATCTAACGACGACGAATCGCAATCACCGAGTTTTTTTAGTTCAAATTTCAGTATCTGTACAAGTGTACGATATATCTACACACCTAATATGTTTTGTGTACATACATACCTAACCTATGCCGTACGTTGCATGTACCATAGATAAGAAAGGTTTTACAGATGAGAATGGAAATTCATTAAGAAAGAGAGGGAACTGTTTCACACGCCTTCTTGTGTTTGGGGTAAAGTACTAGTCCAACTTTTTTTGGTGAGGAGCTCTGTAATTTTTAAATAGATTTTGTTATATACAGGGTGTTTCATGAAGTTCACCTGGAGTTTAAATTTTCGGACATTATTTCAAGTAAAAAAGCACGTAAATAAAAATGGTTCAGATACACCGAATACGATGCATCTAATATACAGTTTGTGTGTGGTGTGAGGGCCGGTCTTATCCCCTCACTACCTTCGATGCGTGTGCGGTTGCTTCTTATCTGTCGTCTCACTTCTGTTTGTCCTTTTTCATAACTGGCCGATGTCGACTCTACACACACGGTATATAAATATATAATGATAAATATATTGAACTATATAATTTCGAAAGGAAAATATTCAATTCTGAATGCTAATGGTTTTAATATTTTTTTAAATCGTTTAAGTAACAACACGAGTTTTTTTTTTTCAAGGTATTAAATTTGTCCAACACCGAAAATAAGTATTATGGTCAAGTTAAATATGTCATTCTCTCTCATTTGACTTAAATACAATGCATATGAATTAACTAAACAATTAATAAAGTGGTAACATTTGATTGATAAGATTCATTCATCAGCATCAGTTTTTCCAATGAGAAACACGTTTATAGTAAATTAAATCGTAATTTGTCTTTTATTTCTTCTACTAGTTTTTTTCAATATCAGTTTCAAATTTATGTACCTACCTCAATAAATATACCTATTATTATGTACTATGAATCGAACACACATTCATGTCAACTGTTTTGCCCAAAAAAGACTAGAACTAAGGAGACAGAGCTGCGGCTTTTCGCTGTATAGCGCTACGGCCACACGGGCGGGATCACGGGGGTGAAACTAGCATTCACGACCTCGCAACACGCTTATCAGTGCAATGTTGCCAGATGCACCTTAAGTCGTAATAATTTCAGCAACACTCTGACGCGATATTTCGTTGTTAGATATATCCCCTTACATGCATTAAATAAAGTAAAGTAAGTCAAACTAGACATTTTGAATAATAATAATTGCAATAATAATACTTTTTAGAGATTAAATAATTGACTTTGAAGTTGGCATATTTTTTATAATTCCCCAAATCTGGGGAAAAATTATAAATAACGAAATGGCCGCGTGGTATCGGTGGCGGCAATCCATAGGTCTATTTGCCAAGGCGATCCATATCCAATAGAAACGCGGCATTTTAATTTAAACTTTGATTGTTGTTGTTTAGGAAGCGTCCCTAATGGAAAATTTTGATTCGCATCAAATTATTTTGTGCATTATTTTGTGATAAAACTGTTATTTCTTTTGTGATTGGCATTTAAGGATATAATATAAATTATTATACTTATTGGTAAGTAAATACTGTACTTAAATTACTTATCTAACCTATAAATGATTAGTATATTACAAGAACATAATAAGATGCATGAAAAGAATAAAAAGATACGTGTAATTTAATTAATTCTTAGGTTTAGCAAAATTCTTTCTAGTTTACTGTTAATATGAAATAGTCTTGTAAATGAGCTTGTGTACATATTAAATAATAGAAGTTTCTCAGCGTTTGAACATTAAAATGGTAATAAAATATTATGTGTTTTTAGAGTGTTCTTCACTGTATAGAGCCATGCAACAACAAGCGTTTTACTTCATCAGTAGGAAGTATGTTCACGATGTCCAGCAGGTATGTCCAAGTTAAATACAACCTAATCTCGATATGAAAATTTTCTTATTCTAATCTCCTTTGACTTATTTTGTTTTCAAATAATTTTTGTTTACTATGTCAATATGTTTTGATAATGTATTGTTTTAAATGTAATTGTAGAAATAAATAATTGTAATAATAAATAATAATTGTAATAAATAATTGTAGAAATAAATAATTTCAAGCAAATTGTTTTTATTTATTCCACCTTGAATGATAAAATCATAAAGTGGGGTATGGTTACAAATCAATTTTTTATGCAGCAACAACGAGTTTGCTGTATGAAAAATTGAATTGTAAAATGAAGTTGGCGATGCCAATTCACGACTACGCATTTCGATTGAGCGTCGCGCATGCGCATTATGAAAAACTGGCCACCGGTACATATGGTGGCCCCGATGCGTGTTCCCTCCTTATCTATGGAGATTGCCCTTCTTCTATTTAGATGTTTTGTGGGCGGGATTTCACGCTGCGTTTCGGCATGAAAAAACGCCATAGAAATAGACCTTACTATTGCAAGTCGGGCAGGCCAGATGCGGTGGGAATTCCCGCCCGAAGGGTGGGAGTCGGGCGCGTCTTCAAGGTCAGCCGCCGAAGTATAGGACTGGTTTCATTTTTCTGCGTTATTTCACGCAGTCTTGGGTGGCCACACGTGGAAGGAGGTACGCTGCGGTTAGTTATTATTTGTTTTTATTTATTACTTGTCAGCTTGTCACTATGCGTCATGGAGCTGGACAGTGATATGATAATCATGGAGGTGCAAAAATTCCCGTGCATATATGACATTAGGCATAAAGAATATAAAAACCGGGAGCTGAAAAGGGATTGCTGGAGAGCCGTTTCCACAGAAGTAGTGGGTGAAGAAAAGTGGGAAGAACTGGATGAAAGCAGTAAAACAAATATTGGCAAGTACTGTTTATAAACTTTATTTTAATAATGTGAAATAAGTTAGGTACAAGGTTAGGTATAAAAGACAGCTATTCGAAAAGTTTGAAAGCTCAAGAGGTACAAGCGGAAAAGCTGCTACATTGAAAAAACCTTGTTTACCATAAACAGATGTCTTTCCCTTCAATCTGTCATCAAACAAAGAGCGTAAGTAAGATTGTCAACAGCAATACCCTATTTTTTTGTGTATCTTATATATATGTAAATTTATTTTGATTTTTTTAAAGAACTGGTGGAAACATGAATGAAACGCTCAATGATGGCGACGATGGTGCAGTTGAACCATCGTTAACTCCTGCTCCTGGACCTGCCTCATCACGGTCTTTAAACAAGAGAAAATACGATCCATTTGAACGAGAAATAATCGGTATTTTGAAGTCCAATATGCAACAAACTCCCAACTTTCAAGATTCCGATGAAATGTTTCTTTTATCACAAATTCCTGTTATTAAAAAATTGAAGCCGTCCGATAAACTTGATTTTCAAATTAGATTCATGGAGTTATTACAGTCATATTCCGCGATTCATTTCAAACCCCCTTCACCTAATTCACTCTGCAGCTCATAGTCACCAGTATTCAAGTTATTCCATCGCATAATAATTCAATCTCATGGGAAAGTACAGGATAAGTCCTGTACTTTCCCATGAGTTATAATATCGCCTGATGAAAATAGTACCGTTTCAGATGATGATTCGTTAATTTCTATTTGTAATTTGTAATTTAAGTTTTAATTAATGCTTATTACTTCTTTTTTTGTAAATTGGAATTTAAGTTGAATGTTACCTTACGATGTAATAAAATACGTTCTACAAGAATAATAAATCTTACCTTAATGTTACAGCGAGTTTCTCTTCTGCACTGACGCAATCCCTCATTATTGTATTTTGTTTGGATATATCACCCTTAACTTTAGATAAAAGCAGTTCAAAGGAGGAAATTTACATCCTGTAGTATTCAAAAAACTTCTCCGGGTTTTCTTTCAAGATGTTGTGAAGAAGTACGAATTTTCCCTTTGATGGTCGATCAGTCAATATTGGATGAATCCAGCATTTTCTGTACCGGCGGCGACGTAAACGACGAACGACAACCGCGGCACAAAGTGCAACAACTGCATTTTATTCAATCTAATTTGATTCATTTTTACAAACCGCACAGCTCCAAGGCACAAAAAGGACTGAAATCGGCGTGTGTGGCCAGGATAGAGCTGGATTTCAGGTGCTTGAAAAACTGCTGGTGTGGCCTACTATGCGGGAACTCACGCTGGCGTGAAAAAACGCAGCATGAAATCCTTAGGCTACGGCCACACGGGCGGCATGAAAAAACGCCATAGTAATAGACCTTACTATTGCAAGTCGGGCAGGCCAGATGCGGAGGGAATTCCGGCCCGAAGGGGCGCGTCTTCAAGGTCAGCCGCCTAAGTATAGGGCTGGTTTCTTTTTTCTCCGTTATTTCACGCAATCTTGGGTGGCCACACGTGCGAAAAGCACGCTGCGACTAGTTGGAGCTGGACAGTGATATGATAATCATGGAGGTGCAAAGATTCCCTTGTATTTATGACATAAGGCATGTTACAGCGAGTTACACTAGACTATTACAGCGAGTTTCTCTACAACCCCTCGTTGTAGTTTGTTTGGATATATCACCATTAATTTTAGATAAAAGCAGTTCAAAGGAGGACATTGACATCCTGTAGCATTCACATAACTTATCCGGGTTTTCTTTCAAGATGTACGAATTTTTCCTTTGATGGCCGATCAGTCAATACTGGATGAATCCAGCATTTTCTATGTCGGCGACAACCTAAACGATGAACGACAACCGCGGCACAAATTGCAACAAATGCATTTTTATTCAATATAATTTGATTCATTTTTTACAAACCGCATAGCTCCAAGACACACAAAGGACTGAAACCGGCGTGTGTGGCCAGAATAGAGCTGGATTTTAGGTGTGTGAAAAACTGCTGGTGTGGCCTACTATGCGGGAACTCACGCTGGCGTGAAAAAACGCAGCATGAAATCCCGCCCGTGTGGCCGTAGCCTAACGCGAGGTGGTCGAATATGTCCGCCTCCAGGGTGGTTATTCTTGAAGAAAAGGGAGTAGAATGTATAGGAGAAAATGTTATTTTTCTACTCCCCCATTTAAGATTTGTATTCCTGAATTTTTATTTGTTAGTAACAGGAGAAAGTACTCCCTTATATTATTCCCTTACTTTTAGTTAGAGAAAGATCGAGGAGAATGTAACACGCAATATATTGTTACGAATTTCTCTTCAAATTACTCGCTTTTCTGTTCAAACACGTTTATTTAACAATCTACAACTCGTGGGTCTTAACCATGTAACATTCAAAACATAACTAACTCCTAGCAACCACACCAGTATTTATAATATTTACATCTTCTAGAAAATTCGTTTGACATCTAGAATATTTAATATGACATTCCATACAATTCTTTACTAACAGCTAGTGTATAAACTAAATTGACTTAATATATAAACTATAAAACTTAATAAATGTCAGCTGTCACAAATGTCACTTTTACAAATGTCACATTGCTCCCCTCTTTAAGGTTATTCGTCCCGAATAACACTGTCTTCAGTCCTAGGCGGCGGATCTTCGACAACAAACCAATCGGGTGGATTATGTCCTGTATATCTTGCGAGTCTCTCCAAATGGACCACCTTCGGCTTGCTTCTTGGAGATAACTGGATGCGGTAGACCAGGTCGTTGATTTTCCTTATTATGGTGTACGGGCCTTCCCAGTTGCTCTGAAGCTTTGGACTTTTTCCTTTCGTCCTTTTTGGGGCGTACAACCATACTGCATCACCAGGTTTAAATGCAGTCTCTGTTGATGTAGTGTCGAGACGCTGCTTCATTTTGTCGCTGTGAATTTTCAGCTTCTCCCTGGCAAATCGGTGGATCTGGTCCATTCTCTCTCTCAAATTCTCTACAAATTCTGGCAGAGATCGTTCCTGATTTTCCTCTAGTGGACGGCCAAGATATGAGGTCAGTAGGCAGTTTCATTTCTCTTCCAGAGATCAGCATAGACGGAGTGTAGGTAGTCGACTCATGCTGGGAACTTCGATATGACAGCAAAAACAGAGGCACCAATTTGTCCCAGTCCCTTTGATTTTCAGACACGAATTTAGACAGGTAGTGGCATATGGTTCTGTTATGGCGTTCAACCATGCCATTCGACTGGGGATGAAGCGCAGTTGTTCGGGTTTTCTTGATGCCCATTGTTTTCATCACTTCTTGCCACAGCTCTGATTCGAAATTTCTTCCTTGATCGGAATGCAGTTCGAGGGGCACTCCATGTCTAGCTATGACATTCTCGATGAACGCTTCGGCTACAGTTTCTGCTTCTTGATTGGGAAGAGGTACTGCTTCGGGCCATTTCGAGAAATAGTCCATTACCACCATCAAGTACTTATTGCCACGGTCGGTTACAGGTAATGGTCCAAGAATGTCCACAGCTACTCTCTCGAATGGTGCTCCGGATAAGTACTGCACCATTTTACCACGGCTTCTTGTTTTTGGTCCCTTTTTGGCAGAGCACAGATCACATCTCTTGCACCATTCTTCGACGTCTCGGCGACAGTTTATCCAATAAAATCGGTCCCTTACTCGAGCCAAAGTCCTGGTTACTCCAAAATGTCCTCCGGTTGGGCTGTTGTGCAGTTCTTCTAACACTTGGTGGATTCTTGCTTTAGGCAAGACCAACTGGTAAACTGCGGATACTCCATCGGGGCTCTCCCACTTCCGATGCAGTAGGCCATCGCGAAGACAAAGGGAATTCCATTGAGCCCAGTATCCCTTGATAGTCGTACCATATCTGGAAACTTCCTGCCAAGTTGGTCGAACTCCATTCTTTAGCCAGTTCCGGATTAATTTCAGGTCACTGTCTTTCTTCTGACTCTTCTTTAATTCCTCCGAGGACCATTCATCTTCAACCTCTATCGTTGTTGCCATTAACAATTCATTGCAGGTCTCGTATGAAGATTCTTTAGTCTCAATCTTCTGGCAGTAGCGGCATTTCTGTTCTAAACAAGGTCTTCTTGATAATGTGTCTGCATTACCATGTGTTTTTCCACTCCGGTGCATTATTTTGAAATTATACTGTTGTAGTCTCTCCATCCATCTAGCAACTTGTCCTTCTGGGTTCTTAAAATTCATAATCCACTGCAGGGCGTTATGATCTGTCCTAATTAAAAAGTGTCTTCCATAAAGGTAACTATGAAAATGCTCCAACGATT
The DNA here is from genome assembly GCA_029963805.1 of Aromia moschata. Taxonomy (NCBI): domain Eukaryota; kingdom Metazoa; phylum Arthropoda; class Insecta; order Coleoptera; family Cerambycidae; genus Aromia; species Aromia moschata. The sequence goes on from JAPWTK010000593.1 coordinate 56,788, forward strand.
TGATGATGGCCAGTAATTCTTTTCTCGTGACACAGTAATTTCTTTCAGCCTTGCCTAGTGTCTTACTGAAATAGGCAATAACTTTTTCTTCTTCGTCTTGAACCTGGGATAAGACTGATCCAATTCCGTGTTGAGAGGCATCACAATCCAAAATAAACATTCCATCTTGTTTAGGGTATGCCAAAATTGGTGCTGTAGTTAGGCGCTTCTTCAGTTCCGTGAAAGCTTGCTGGCAGTCTGGAGTCCAATCAAAGGTAACATTATTTTCAGTGAGCCGATGTAGTGGTTTAGCAATTTTTCCGAAATCCTTTACAAATTTCCTATAGTATGTGCATAGTCCAAGAAAACTTCTTACTTGATGTTTATCTCTGGGTCGTGGCCATTCTTTGATTGCAGATATCTTCCTGGGGTCGGTTTGAATTCCTTCGGCGGATACATGTGTCCGAGAAATTCTACTTGTTTTTGAAATAGGGAACATTTCTTCGGATTTAACTGTAAGTTGGCATTTCTGAATCTTCTGAAGATATCCTCCAAATTTTTAAGATGTTCATCAAATGACTTCCCCATTACAATGACGTCATCAAGGTATACCAAGCAAGTTTTCCACGTCATTCCTCTGAGTACTAACTCCATCAGTCTCTCGAAAGTGGCCGGTGCATTGCAAAGACCAAATGGCATAACTTTAAACTGATAAAGACCGGTACCAGCAGAAAACGCAGTTTTCTCCTTATCGTCGGGATGAAGTTCAACTTGCCAATAGCCGCTCTTCAAGTCCAATGTTGAGAACCATTTTGACTCTGAAAGAGTGTTCAGGGTGTCGTCGATTCGAGGTAGAGGATAACTGTCTTTCCTAGTCACATTGTTCAGCTTCCGATAATCCACACAGAATCTTGTTGTGCCATCTTTCTTAGTAACTAAAACAACGGGTGAAGACCATGGGCTCGATGATTCCTCGATGACACCTTCTTTCAGCATTTTATCGATCATTCCGGTAATTTCATTCTGTTTAGCGAATGGTAGTCTTCTTGGAGCTTGCTTTATCGGTGGGTTATTGCCGGTGTCTATATGATGTTGAACCAGACTTGTTCTGCCGGTGATGTTTCCATTGGCAAAGACATCTTGATATCTCTCGAGGAACTGTCTAGCTTTTCTAGCTTCTTCATGTTGCAGATGGGCAGCATTCTTGAGCAAAGATTCTGTAATAGTTGGATCACATACCTTTGCTGGATTTAACTGGGCTTGGTTGACTTCCTCGCATTTAACTACCCTTTCAATTGGCTCACAACGTCCTAATACTTCATTTTTCTTAAGGATAATTTTCCTGTCCGATATGTTGGCAATTCTTACTGGAATATGGTTATTCATTTGTACTAGGGTTCTTGCAATCAATAAGCCATCGTTTCGTTCATTGGCCTCGACTATTCCAGTACTCAAACCTTCACCATTTCCATCAAGTTTTGCAATAATGATGTTCTCCGATCCTTGGGGCATTTGGATATCCTCTTCAACGATGATCCTTCTTGATTGATTGTAATCTTGAAGCTTGGGGGCCATCACTATTTCTTCATTTTGAATTTGTATAATTCTGTTTTTAATATCTACGACAAAATCATGTTTACTCAATATGTCTAATCCTAATATGCAGTCGTCTCTGATATCAGCTATTAAAACTTGGTGATACATGATTTTCGAACCCAGTTGAATTTTTACGTATACTTCACCATGTACAGGAATCAGTTCTCCAGTAGCTGTTTCCAATCTCACATGTCTGGATAATTCCTTTGGTGGTTTTGGCAGAATGTCAGGCCGTAGAATAGTTCTTGTGGCACCGGTATCAATGACAAAGGAACGCCATTTATCGTCCAAGTATCCATGGACTATCAGGCTTCGTTCGTCGCTACTTATTTTTGAGACAGAAATCTTGGGGCATTGAGTATAATTAGTCGACACATGCCCCCTAGCATCGACTAATTGTCGTTTTCCGAATTTCTCGCTGGTGATCTGGAACGAGGTCTTCGGTCTGGGGTTGGGGAACGACCAGTCCTGTGCTGTGAAGTCTTTGATGTCCCATTTTCTTCTCTCCACTTCCTTCTGTCTGGACTCCTGGATCTTGATCTTGAATCTGGCTGTCGATCTGGTGAGTTCGTTCTTGACTGAGACCTTGATCTGGCCCTGCAAAAGCGCTGTAAGTGCCCAATTTTTCCACAGTTGTAGCAGCGCCTGGTTTCCTTTTGTGGTGAGTTCGATTGTTTGATTTCATTTAATTCTTGCATTAATTTCTCCACAGTTTCTTTAAGCGATTGGCATTCGTCGAATTTAACTTGCCTCACTCTGGTTTTGTAGCTCCTCGATGCTTCTTTAGCTGCTTTAAATTCCAAAGCAGCTATGAGTGCATCACTGATCGTGGTGTGTCTTCCAAGTCGCAAAGCTTGCTGCATTTCGGTGTCTACTAGGCCATCAATAAAAGTCTGGATGCCAATTTGTTCGAGAAATTCTTTAGGTGCTTGAGGGTATGCCAAATGGACAAGTCGTTCGACGTCAGCTTCGTATTCTTGAAGGGACTCATTGCTTCTTTGCTGTCTACTTTTTATTTGGGACTGGTAAACTTGACGGAGGTATTTGTGTCCATACCTTATTTCTAATGCTCCTACAATCCTGTCGTAATCGTTTTGCTGCTCTTCCGGGATGCTCTGTAAGATTTCTAGCGCCTGACCTCTTAGAGATATGACTAGCGAAGTAGCCATTTCTTGTGGAGTCCATCCGTTGGCCTTTGCGGCAGCCTCAAATTGTCTGCGGTACATGGACCATGATGACTGTCCATCGTACGTGGGAGGCTTAAGCATTTTGTGTACTGACCTTTCAGCATGCATAAGGGTTGAGTTTTGTAATGGAATACCTGGTGAGGTCGAATAATCTCCAGAATCGGCTATTGAAGTACGATGCAATTGGTGGCCCAGTCCTTCTATCTTTTCCAGTATTTCTCTCTGTACTTGCCGTTTGGTGTCTTCCAGTTTTCTTTCCATTTCTTCCTTATTATTTTGAAAGTCCTTCTCTATTCGATTAACTTTTATGCCTACCTGGTCAATCTGCTGTTCCACGCCATCAATCCTCCCAGAAAATTCATTCAACCTGGTGTTTATTACTTGCTGTGACTCGCAAATTTCCTGATGACGCCTCTCTGCCTCCTCACGGTCCTCCTGTCGCCGCCGTTCGTCCTCTTGTCGTCGCTTTTCCTCTCGCCTTTCTGCCTCCTCACGGTCCTCCTGTCGTCCTTGTTGCAAGAATTTTAATATTTCACTTACATCCATTGTCGTCGTTTCTTCGTTGTATTTTGTAGATCTCGTATTCACAATATAACTTTTTTTTTCTTCGAATTCTTCTATTATCCCACCGCTGTCACCAAAATGTTACGAATTTCTCTTCAAATTACTCGCTTTTCTGTTCAAACACGTTTATTTAACAATCTACAACTCGTGGGTCTTAACCATGTAACATTCAAAACATAACTAACTCCTAGCAACCACACCAGTATTTATAATATTTACATCTTCTAGAAAATTCGTTTGACATCTAGAATATTTAATATGACATTCCATACAATTCTTTACTAACAGCTAGTGTATAAACTAAATTGACTTAATATATAAACTATAAAACTTAATAAATGTCAGCTGTCACAAATGTCACTTTTACAAATGTCACAATATTATAGGTTAATGTTTTTATTTACTAATTTACAATTATGTATTAAAGTGATAATCTGTAATAAAAACAAAGAAATAATGTATAGATACAAATCTATTGCTTTAATACTGGCTTTATAGCAAGTGTTTAGTAACAAATAAATAGAGGAACATCCAGTTATTTTTTTTTTATTAATTTTTTTCAAGTTTATTAAATATATTTCATTTTTTTAAATGTAAGTTTTCATATTCATAGTTTTTTTTTTTAAGTTTTTTCATAAGTTTTCAACCTTGTCTTCGAAATCATCAATGCATTTGAGTATCGGGATACCTCCTCCTGTTCTGTTCTGCTCTTTTTTTGTTATTGGCTACCTTGTGGTTTTTTAATACATATCTGTTGAACACTAGAAACAAATGAAAAGAGTTTAATCCTTATTTTACTGGAAGATATACAGAAATGATAGCCCGCTAAAATAGTAAAGTTGTACTTTACCTTTCCCCAGTCGCCATTCCTTAGCCGGTGCCTCGGGTATACTATTTAATATGTCTGATAATTTCAACCACTGTTTTTGGCATGTCATTTCGGAATAATCCTCATTAAATTTCCCGGAGTTAATTTCGCTGTGCTCAGAGATATATCCTGTCATCAACTGTTTTTGATAATTTGTTATATGTGAAGCCTTTTTGGCATTTTCGTTTATTGCGCTCATGGTTATAGCAGTAAATTATAATTATGCTATTAGTTTCTTTTTAAAAAAAATTTAAATTGAAAAAACGCGTGATTACAGAACAAAATGGCGTAATATAATGTGTCAAATTTCAATTGAATAGGTTACCTGACAAATTTCAAAAAATTAAGAGTAGTGATTGGTTGGATTGTAGAAGCCAATGTGACAACACTGTAATAGATTCCCTGAAATATTCTCAATTCTTTTGTTATTCCCCATGTCCAAGAAAGCATGTTTTTCAAAGAAGAGAATTTCAAGTGAGAGAGAGAATTAATCCGCCGGGAAATAGTAATTTCTCTAGTGCTCAAGAATAGCCACCCAGAGGTGCTGTAAGCAGTGTCGTTCTGTACTAATCTATGTGCGTTATAGGGACCGTACACGATCAATAATACTGTCAATATTTAAAAATAATGACTGTTTTACTGAACGTGTAATGCAAATTACGGATGGAATGATTGTTGGATTGATGCAGATCCGGATATTTTGATATTCACGCATCAGTATTAACGAAGAGAAGGGATACTGTCAATATTACTGATCGTGTAGCATGTCGTGTAAGGCGTGCACGTCAGTACATGTTTAGCATTTGCATGCGTCTGTACAGGTTTCTAGTGAAAATGAGCGACGCCGACAGTGGAAATTTCCTAAACGGTGAAGATGAGATGGAAACTATAAATGAAATTGAAGTTACAGGGGACGAAGGTACAAAAAATGAGTATCTTCGTAACTTATGAAACACTTCCAGAATTATGGAATAATCAAAGCCCGCACTACATGAATAAAACTAAAAGGAATGTGGCATTTGATGAATTATTATTTATTTATCGTAAATTAAAACCCGAAGCCACAAGTGCAGATGTCCGCAAAAAAATTAATACACTCAGGTCGAACTATACAAAGGAATTAAAAAAAGTTATTTCGTCTAAAAGGTCCGGAGGTGGCACTGAGGACGTGTATCAGCCAAAGCCATGGGTGTTTATGCTTTAAGGTTTTTGCATAATTGTGAGCAACCCGTCATTGCAAATTTCAATTGCGTTTTTATATTCAATTAAAATCCAATTTCAAAATTCCACACGACGCTTAACACGACGTTTCATTGTCATTGTTAAAATTTTAGCTAAGCAGGCTTTCTTTCTCGCGTCCATTTTTAGATATACCTGTATGTATAAATATGTATAGAGCACTGTAGACTCATTTGCCTGTTAGATTGGTACTGAGGCAATACTATATTGACAGTAATACTGTTCATGTAAGGTTTAAAATAAGTGACTTGAATATTGATGAGATACTGACATTATTTATTGAAGTGCAATACTGACAGTATTACTGATCGTGTACGACCCCTTTTAGAGTCCGTGTAAATGTCCGTGGTGCGAATACCGTGATATGCGGCAGACGCTCGATATTTTTCGTTGATTTGTAATCTTTGCAATTACAAATTTTCGTAATTATCAATATGAAAATGTGCTCTAAATATTTATGGTGGGTTCATGCAGAAATTTTTTAGTAATAAGAATAAGAATAGTAATAAGCATAAAAGTTAAACCTTCGTTTTATAATGACCCAGTTCATGCAGCAAATCCTTATTTTTAAAATTATTACTAAAAATTATGTTTACTGCATGAACTGGGTCATTATAAAACGAAGGTTTAACTTTTATGCTTATTACTATTCTTATTCTTATTACTAAAAATTTCTGCATGAACCCACCATAAATGTTACGTGCTTCAACGTTAACGATACTACAAAGGAAAATATTTCGTTTCACATATACATCGACGTTGTCAAGCCAGAACGCACAGTGGGGCCAATTCCCAAAAACCTGGCCAAAACCCCCCAAAAAAAGTTTATAGTTTTGATTTTTTTATTGTTGAGTTGACAATAGGGACCCTTGTAGTTTATGTATTCACTACTATTCGTCCTTTATTGCTTGTATAGACTCCGGTAAAGCATTCGAAAACTCGCCTTCTCTGAAGCCATACGCATTGTGTAGTCGTAAAGAAAATAAACCCAAGTGTCTCAATAGTTGAGAAATCTTAAAAATACGGCAAATATAAATAAAACCAAATGGAGTCTACTTCTAAAGGTGATTAGAAAATAATGAAATATTGTGCAATCTATATTATTAAATCGGAAAATTATGAGATAATAATCATTAAATGAAACTTTTACACGATAAAGCAGACAAAAAGCTCACTTATTTGTTGGTTAAGTCCGTGGGACCGCGCGACACCGCCATAAAACTTATTAGGAATTGTATATCAGACTATAACTTCGGATATATATCAGACTATAACTTATTATATAGAACAAATTTCAGCCCTCTGCGATTTTTGAATTTTTTTTGGAAAGGTCTCCTGTATAGTATGGGTTTTACAATGCGATACATCTTGAAAAACTTGGTCATATGTAAATCGCTATAGTACATTGGGCCTGAATATAATAGAAAATATTCAGACGCAAAAATATTAAAATTTTTCACCATTTCAAAATTTTTCAAGGTTTCTAATTTTGTCTTTTCAAAAAAAATTTTTTTTCAAGATTTACTCTGATAATAAATATTATTATTCACAGATTGCAATGATTTTTTGTAGATACTAGTACTTCACACGATATTTCCATCACAAGAAAATACGTATTTAACTTAATGAAAGATAATATGGATGAGAATCCGCTACTAAAAATTGAAAATTATCTTTCCTCGAGAAGTGGGTCAAAATATTGTATACCGAATGACCTTAAAAAAATATATTACTTCCTTAATTTGTAAGCCTAGTGGCAAATGACATTCAGCTAATCGAATAGAAAGATTTTTGGAAAAAAATTAAGAATAATTAAATTGCGGCCTTGAAATTTTCCGCCGTATCGGACTCGCCATAGGAATTTTCAAATTCCGATACCGAATTCGTAATCAGCGACACCGAAAACCCCCGAGTAACAAAATTCAGAGCAGTTGCTTGTCTTTCTGTTGATTTTCCATCAGCGGCCTCAAAAACCCTCGAGTAAAGATTTTCTGAACTATACAGGAGACATATAATATCAATTAATATTTTTGATAAACGTCATAAAAGATTGCCTAACGGTTAAAAGCATCAATTTTTTTCTGTATAACATTTCAAAAAAAAAATAAAAATTAATGTGACTGTCTTTGCCTACCTCTCACAAACAATTAATAATAAAAAAAATGGCGCTTATGCCAAATCAGTACACATCAATGGTGATTATGCCAGAATAGCATAGGTGTTTGTGCCAAACGTATATGATATATCGACGGTAATTTGTCGCTTATGTGGTAAATATGTCATTTGATAAAAATGGCGACAAATAAGTTAATAAAAATACGTGGTTTGTGCCAAAATAATATACCGGTTTTATGACTATATTAACATAAAATACAAAATAAAAATCGTCAAAATTTATAGTACGTAATATTACAATAGTTTTTGTAATGAAAAAAAAAAAACAAAATTTACCAAAGGTACAAGGTAAGTAATATGGCACTCACAAATGTAGCTACTTAGACTAAGAAATTAGGAAGTGTTGATTTTAGATCCCTTGTTTTCCCAAATCGTCTTCAAAATCCGTTTCTTCAAGTCGATCGGGAATTGAGGTGCTCGGTTTAAGTGATTGATATTCAAAGTGATAATTTTTAAATATTCAAAATACAAAAAAATGTTAAATAGAAAAAGAACTCATGCTTAATTAATATACCTTTGTAACGGTAAAGTAAAAAAGGTATGTTGCTTAATTTTTTTTTGAGGGGTCGCGACCTTTTTGCGTCGTCACTTTTTATTTTCGCCTTAATTTAGATTGCAGGTGAGTAAATGTTCATTCACAAAGATGAATTTCTCTCAGCCGTTTCCGTGAAAAACCCACATCCCATGATAAATCAATCACCCTGTACATGTACATTTAGAGAATTTACACAACAAAAAAAAACACAATTCATCTATTTATCATGTAAAGAACTAAGTATGGAAGATTATCCCTATTTTTTTGTTGTACTGATCACATCTTAAATAGTCAATTTGGAACTAGTCTAGAAACCCTTTGTTTGTCTGGATGAAACGAAGTTTCCAGAAGCAAGCTGTTCCCTAAGAAGCGTATTTGTGAAGTTGCATATGTCTGACCAAATTTTTTTTCCGTATCGCCTTAAAGGAACAATGCGCACGTTGATAAGTCCTTCCGTCAGAAGCATCCTTATGGATCACCATGTGTGTGGTTAAATTCCTTTTCCATTTCGTCTTATAGGAACAAAAACTGCAATCGTAAGTCGTTAACTCGGAAGCATCCTTATGAATCAGCATGTGTCGGGTTAATTGAGGTTTATGTATTGTCTTGTATGAACACAAACTGCAGTGATAAGTAATTACCTCGGAGGCATCTTTATGAATCAATATGTGTCGGAGTAAATTACCTTTGTGTTTCGCCTTATAGGGACAAAAACTGCAGTCATAAGTCGTTACTTCGGAAATATCCTTATGAATCAACATGTGTTTAGGCAAACTGCTTCTCCGGTTCGTCTTATAGGGACAAAAACTGCAGTCATAAGTTGTTACCTTGGAAGCATCCTTATGGACCAACAAGTGTTGGATTAAATGGCTTTTCCGTTTTGCCTTATAGGGACAATGCGCGCATTGATAAGTCGTTACCTCGGAAATATCCTTATGAGTTAGCATGTGTCTGGTTAAATTTCCTTTTCGTTTCGTCTTGTAGGAACAAAAACTGCAATCATAAGTTGTTACTTCGGAAGCATCTTTGTGAATTAGCATGTGTTCGGTTAAACGGCTTTTCCGTTTCGCCTTATAGGGGCAAAGACTGCAATCATAAGTTCTTATTTCGAGAGACTTCCGGTGAATCAGTACGTGTCGAGACAAAAGTCCCTTCTGTTTCGTCACATAAGGACAATCATAGCAATGATAACGTGTTACCGTTACGTCTTCAATTAACTGGTGATCCTTGGGATTTTCCATTTTTATTTCATGACCATTCTGAGGAAACAGGTGTTAATTTGTTTTATAGTATTACAAGACTATTTTGTTACCTTATAAGGGTCACTGTTGGTTGAGGTTTGGTTTGTCTGTTGGTTATAAGTTTTATCCACAAAGGGTTGTATTTGAGTAACTTCAGAAAGTTCCACACTGGAGTGACTTGGTGATAAACTGTTATTTGTATTGCTGAAAAATAAATGGCTATATTAAACACATTATAGACATGCTTACTACAATTATTAATTATATAAAACAAATTAAATGTGAAAACTAATTGGGAATCGCTCTTTACATTTTTATTTGAGTGCAGAGGGAGCCTTTGGTGAAAATGGATTATGGAAAAAAAATAGTTTTATTTCAACTTTGTGTCGAGTAGCAGGTAAAACGCTATAGTTAGCTAATCGCGCTTTATTTTTTGTAAAGGTACACACGTTCCGTTAAATGGGGTACACCACTGTATAATTTTCAAAAAATTTATTTTTTTCTTTTTGGTTAAAAACATACTTTGAATCTTCTAAAATGTGAGGCAAAAAGTTTTATACATTAAATTTTTTGTTTTGTTCTAAATTTCGCGCTTTTCCCAAAGCGTGTCGAATACCTCTAATGTGACTCATACCTGCGATGACATACCTGCTCGAAAGGTACTACGCAACGTCTTACCTACTGATTTCTAACTTCTGTAATACACTACTAGATGTCGTTAGAACTATGTTTACTCGATTTGAAAAAGTTTCCAGTGAAAGTGCGTTAGTGTAGGCCTGAAGAGAATGAAGAGTATTTGTCTAAGAGCTGGCATCCAAAACCTAACATTTTTGGAGGAATGGAATTTCTTACCTGGAAAAGGTTCGACCCTTAGCGACGAAACAAATAGGCTTCTGCCACGGGGCGCGCTGGGGGCTATTAACGGGGGTGGGCTTTTGAACATGTAAATGTCCCGGTGAAGAAACAAAAGGGCCGGTAAGGCTGATTCTTGTTTTAATGCATCGGGGAATATGAAAGAAAGACGAGAAAAATTGGGCACAAGCGTAAGTGGGGGCGAAAGGGCTGGCAGAAGCTGACAAACTGGTGGAAAATTTTGGAAAAATAACATTTTGAGAGGGACTTTTGCAATAATGTTTAAAACATACCGGTTTTTTGAAACCGCTTCATTGTGTGCTGCCACTGCTCGTCGATGAGCAGAATCGAGCATTGTCGCAATATTTGCAGTGCCTAGCATGGCTAAATTCAAAACATTATTCATGTGTCCAGCAGAATTTTCATGTTTTTTTATTTTCTCGTTTATGTGATTTAAATCCGTTACTCCAGTTTTGGTCCAAGGTGTTTCTCCGCCAAACAAAACACACGGAAAACAAAACACTGCGTTCAATACATCGCATCCACTTAACCACAAATGTTTCTTAAATAAGTCATTATTAAATGTTCTTACAAATTGTTTATTTTTTCCTTTCACGGCTAATTTTAAATTAATTTGTGGAGTGGGCCTAACTTTGCACTTTTTTCTCCAAACTCAAGCTAGAGAATGGAGTTTTTAATAAGTTTTGAAAAGAATTCATTATTCCAAACTAGATTCTAACCGAAAACCCGAGTTTATATTTATAAAACCTGAGCGATAAAACAGCTGTGTACGAAACCAATTCACAAACTAATCGATCACTCTCGTGCGCTCTTAAACTCCGCACATCATATCTATAGGATTCGCCCACTCCTTTTCGTAATTGTGGTGGGGCAAGCAGTAACAATACGCGTTCGCTTTTTCGTATTGCACGGAAGCGCGATGGTCGTCCCGCTTTTTCGTATTGCGCGTGTCGATTCCCGTGCCGCGATCGGAAACCAGTGGCCTTGGAGATAGGGACCTAGCGTCTAGTGGATTCGTAACGCTGCTGCCAAATAATATTGAGATGGTATTAACGCTAGGGATGCGGCAAGGCGATAAATTAAGAATGCATCCATTAATTACTAAATAAAATTATTAATGCTAAATTGTCGGTAGTGCGCGCGCACCAGCGCACCTTATAGCCCACCGCCACTGGTGAACTGTATAAGCAAAACTCATTTTAACTATTCTATAGCTTTACTTAGTAGTTTATCGAAATGGTAGAACTATAATATTTCATTTTATTTAGAGGTTCACTTGTATTATTTTTTGTATTGCCTTCTTGTTCCATTTTATTTGGGTAAATACATTTCTTTTTTTACTTTCTTTTTTATTGAAATATTTTTATATTTGCATTTATATTGATAATGTTATCATTTATTTTGTATATAGGTTATTTGTTGCTGAGAGTTACAACATATTATTTTTGTTGTTCGTTGATTTTTAAATTTAGGTTGATACAGAGTAGTACATTGTAAAACTAATAATTATAAGACTTTATATCCTAATGAAAAAAATTTCATTTTCATTTTTTAATGCTAATTCTCTTTGCAATAAATTTAATGAATTTAAGGCATATATTTTACGTGAAAATTATGATGTCATAGGTATAGGAGAGACCTGGTATAACGAAAATATTCAAAATCATATGGTGCACATCGATGGATACAATTTAATCAGGAATGATAGGGGGTTCGAGAGGAGGTGGGACTGCAATTTATATTAAAACATCTATGAATTATAATGTCCTAGATGTTAATGTGACGAATACTGTTGAGCAGTTGTGGGTAAGCTTTAAGATAGATAATCGCAGTATTGCATTCGGAAATCTATATAGACCACCAGATAGAAGCGTGAATGACTTTTTAAATGCCTTTGAAGAAAATTTAGCAGATATATTCACTAATTTTGATGAAATAATTTGTGGAGGTGATGTTAATATCTTTAAACGAAACTTGCAACAATGTGGATAAATTTATCAAATGTATAGATTTATTTAATTTGAAGCAAATAATTACGGAACCGACACGGATTACGGCATCTAGTGAGTCGCTTGTTGATATTATTTTAATATCAAATCAGTATGATTCCTACAATCATGGTAATAAAGAACTGTACGTTTTCTTCAGACCATCAGTTAGTATTTTGCACACTAAACCTTGAAGTTGAGAGTACGGAGCAAATAATCTCTTTTAGAAACATAAAAGCAATTGATTTACTGCAAAATTTCTTACATAGTAGTCCTTTTGAAGAGATATTTTGGCTTAATAATGTCGATGATAAGGTTAGTTTCTTTAATGCATTACTTATTAATATATTTGATATACTAGCACCAATACAAATAAGAAAAATAAAAAAGGCAAATCCACCTTGGCTTACAGACAACATTAAATTAATGATGAAATTAAGAGATAAGGCTCTGGCTAAGTATAAAAAAACTAAAAATCCTGCTCAGTATCAGTATTATAAAGAATTAAAAAATTTACAACCGTTGCCATTAGAAATGAAAAAAAAGGCTATCTAAAACACTGTCTTAATAATTTTGGTAGAAATAGTAGGATAATGTGGCAAAAGGTGAAAGAAATGAACATATGTTCGAGACTTGCAAAAACTGAAATACCGGAAAACTTAAACCATCCTAATGAAATTAATGATTATTTTTTATTAGCAACAGGGAACCAACATGATGCGGATCCGGATTTGCTATTGTTTTATGATAATAATGCTAAGGTGGATTTTGATGAGTTGTTGCATTTCATGCCGATTAGTCAAGATGCTGTATTTAAATATCTACTTGAAATTAAGACTAAAGCAATGGGGGTTGATAAATTACAGATTGACATGCTTTTGTTATGTTGTCCTTATATATTACCTATTTTAACACATATTATCAACTCATGTATAGAGCAGTCTGCATTCCCTAAAGACTGGAAGGTATCAAAAGTGTGTCCGCTACCTAAAAAGGCCACCATAAGTAGTATTAGTGAGCTACGACCAATTTCAGTGTTACCTGCTTTGTCAAAGGTTTTAGAGAAAGCTATTAAGAGCCAAATTGAAATGCATATTAACCAATACAATATTTTGCCAAGTAGCCAGTCAGGCTTTAGGCGAGGTTATAGCTGACAACAGCCTTACTGGAGGTAACTGATGATATTTTTAGGGAAATAGATAAAGGAAGTACAGCAATATTAATTTTACTCGATTACACAAAAGCGTTTGACACAGTCAATCATCAGCTACTTTACAGTATACTGTAATATTCTTTGTAGTATATTTTGTAAATGTTAAAATATATGTTAAAGTCCGAGTTATTCTAAATTACTTTTATTCTTATTAACGGTTTCTAACTACATATTTTACTTGGTACGTCTTAAATCTAACTAACTCATTAATTAACATTTTTTCAATCACTCCTGGCTAGTCCCAGGTAAACCGCTTACGTTGCACTCCGACATAAGTTGAGCTGTCGCATCCGCTAAAAGAAAAGATTGAAAGAATGATCGAAGAGATTGACCTGAGACTAGATGCTTAGTAATTAATTATTTTACTTAACATACTATATATGTAAAGTTTATTTGTACGCTGACGACACACAAATATTGTTTACGATTCCTGATTTCGATATTCAACTCACAAATAACTTTATCAACTCAGAATTGTCAAAAGTAGTACCATTTTCAAAAAGGCATAATTTGATAATTAATCCTGCAAAAACACAAATCTTGGTATTTGGAAAAAATAAAAGGAAGTCTTAAAAAAAAAAAATATCAATTACCATTGATGGAACTGACGTCTCAGGTGTAAATGTTGCGAGAAACTTGGGTCTTGAGCTTGATACTGATTTGAGGTTTAGGATCCATGTCAACAAGTGTATCAAAAGAGCCTATGCAAATTTGAAAATGCTTTTCGCACACCGCCATATTTTAGATCAGCAAACAAAAAAATTATTGTGTGATACTATGGTTCTTAGTCATTTTAATTACTGCGATTCTGTATATGGACCCTGTTTAGATTCTCTGGATGTAAGTCGCATCCAGAGAACTCAAAACTCCTGTCTTCGGTATATTTATGGCATAAGAAAATTTGAACGCATTACTTATAAATTAAAAGATGCTAACTGGTTAAATATGAAAAATAGAAGGCAGTTGCATATGGTAACATTGTTTCATAAAATTATTATCTTTAAGTCACCACCATACCTCTACAACAAAATAACTTTTCGCTGTGATGTGCATAATGTACATACCCGGTTTAGGGGCCATATTTCACCACCTCTCTATCACACTGCTAAATTTCAGAGATCGTTTTCTTACATGATATTTAAATTTTATAACCAGGTTCCCCCCACTCCTAAGACATCTTGCAACAAATAAATTTAGAGAAAGATATCAAAATATTTTACAAGAGGAAATATAAGTAATAAAAATTCAACATAGAAAAATAAAATAATTTTCATCTTCTCTATTCTGGATCTATAATTTTCATTTCCGCTATTCTGTATCTCTCTAGTTTATTTTTTTTCTGTTTTATGTGTCACATATCTACATATTTAAAATGTGATTAGGACACTGTTATCTAAGTGATGGCACATTGAATCAGCTATGCTGCTTGCCATCTCTTTTTTTGTAGTAATGAATACTAATTTATTTAATATAAACTATAACTGTATAACTTTCATTCTGCAAATAAAATTTATTATTATTATTATTATTATTTTCCCACATTTGTTCTTGCATTGAAAGCTTACGACCCTCCAAGGACCCATCTTCTATTTCCCAAAATCGTGAAACCTGTTAATGAAGATCACCTAACGAAAAGTTGCAATGAGTCAACCTACTTTCATAACAAGTATTTATTGGTCCGGAAACTACCCATCCAAACTTTGTTTTTTGAAGCACAGGTTTATTTACTCCAAGCTTAATTTGAGCTGCACATAAAAGATCCCAAAAACAGTCAGCTCCTAACAACATATCGATTTTTGAACATTTATTAAAGGATGGATCAGCAAGTCTTATATGTTTGGGGATTGCAAGCCCCGAAATATCAAATGAAAACTCTGGTAACTTTCCAGTAATCTCTGGAATGACAAGACATGAAATTATCGTATTAAATCCAGTATGATGTGATTGGACTGACTTGACATCGACCTTCTATCTTAGTGGTAACCAAATTTAACCCAACAACCTTAAAATCAAGATGAGTCCTTTTCAATTGCAAGAGATTTGCCAAATTGGAGCTTATATAAGATGATTGTGATCCTGAATCCAAAATAGCCTTAACTGTGTGAGGCTTATCAAATTTATCAAAGACTTGTAGACTTACTGTCGACAAAAGCACCATAGCACTTGAAGGGGGCAAAGGATGACAACGCCACTTGAGAAGAATCTAAATTTTCTAAATGTTCTTCGACTTGTCCGACTTCATAATGAAGAAGACTATTGTGTTTCCTATTGCATTTATTGCACAAAGACTTTTGCCTACATTTTTGAACGAAATGTCCACCTTTCAAGCAATTTAAGCAAAGTTTTAATTCCTTTGCCTTTCCATATTTATCTTCTGCCGATAACTTTAAAAATTCAGCACAATTGTAAATTGTATGTTGCCCTTTGCAACTTACACAAATTTTAGAACCATTGTTATCACTTTCCTTTGAACCTACCAAACAGCGTGACTGATTTTGTCCTTTAGGCTGACGACTGCCTATCTTTAACTCTAAGCTTTCTAGAAAATCAGCTCGTGTTCAAGAAGTTTTGAAATTGTAGTAAAGCAGGGGGATCACTACCAACTTGGCGTTCCTCCCACTTTCTATTTGTTGAATTGTCTAATTTGAGACCGACCATGTGAATAATTAAGGTGTCCCATTTATCTGTTTGCTGTCCTAGTGAATTTAATGCTGTTAAATGCTTTTCAATGTTATTTGATAGAGCGCGTAATTTTGTCGATGATTCGTTAGACAATTTTTCCAAATTAAATAATGCCTTAATGTGGTTGTTTATTAAAAGTCGAGTATTATTATAGCGGTTACAAAGTAAATCCCATGCCTTTTGATAATTATTATTTGAAATATCTAATGCTTTTATAACCTGCAACGCATCACCCTTTAAAGACGAACGTAAATAATGAAATTTATGAATATCAGACAAATTAGGGTGATTATGAATCAACGATTCGAAACTATCGCGATATTCCAACCAAGAATCATAAGTTCCATGAAAGTCAGGAATTTTTATAGTAGGCAATTTTAATCCTTTAACAAAACATGCATCACTACCCATACGATCGATTGATTCATTTAAACGCGAATTTCCCGAATGTACAGAATTTCTATCGTCTTTTTGAAATTTTGCTTGAAATCTTTTTAATAATTCCTGACCTTTTGACGTCCAAGTATCATAATTCGACTGAAACTCGGCCCTATCTTGATATTGTATATCTATTTCAGAATCTGAAACTAATAATTCAATTTGAATTTGAAAATCTTCATATTCTGACAATAAAGAAATTGCGGAACTTAATCTTTGTTCAAGTTCATAAACAGATTCTTCCTCTATTTCGTAATTTTCATGTGAGGAAAGGCCAATCAAATCTGACAAATATTTCTGAAATAAAGTTAACCTTTGTTTGACTGAACCCCTTTTTCTTACTAATCCCGTATATTGCTCTTTACCTTTAACTTCATGTGTCATTTTTGCTCTTAATTTTCATAAAAACCTATCAGTTATTTTATATTTTCCAATATATGCCAATTGTCAATAGAACTGTCACTCCAGTAACTCCAGTCCACTCTAATTAGCTACGTGCACGCAATGCTGCTTCGTTTCGGATCTCTCGCAATTCAAGGGCGAAGGCTGGGCTTCCAACTATACGCTGCTATTAACAAATATTTTCTTTCTGGCTGCTACTCGTACCAATCATGTCCCTGCTCGGGCGCCATGTATATTTTTCGGGTTCCTTATTTTTGTTTTTTGTGTTGATGTTGTATATAACGACAATGTAACTTAACTTTTTTACCTTTTAATACAACACAAACACACTCTTACAAATCTCTTGACATAATGTTGACAGTTCTCCTCTCCGGCACAACCGGGCTCTAGATTTAAATATTAGATAATATAAGTATTTCCATCAGTATAATTGTATAAATAACCATTTGCAATTACCGTGGTACCGCAAGTACCGGGGCTAAGAATCATAGCTAAAAGTCAACTTTACGGAAGTTTAATGGTGTCACTGTATGTAGTTGCTATTTTGTTAGAACTTGAATGTATATCCAAAAAAAATATCCTTTCCTTGATTTGCGCATTTCACCTTAGCAACTACAAAAAAAATTGGTTTATTGATAGTGGAAAGGTTACCTGTCACAGTCTTCCTCCTCCGTTTTAATATCGAGCTCCTCTGACTTAATAGCCAAGCATGTCTCTTGATCATTACATCCAACTGTGTCTTCTTGTTTTACTAAACATTTGGTCGCAAATCGATAGAAGTTTACCAAAGTCGTTTGACATGATAAACAGATTTTTGGATCCCTTGCGAAGTCGATATCCTAAAAGAAATGAAATCGTTAATGATAACCAGAATTCGGACATGCAGGGATTAAACCTTGAACGGCTCTTACGAATGGGTTGCTCCATTCATGGGTTTACAGCATATGCATGCACAGTTGCTCCTTGAACTGAAGGGTTTCGGTTCATGGAATTTTTTCGTCGGTATGATAGAGAAGATCCAATATTATCGTCAAAGTACAAGGTGTATTTTTTTATCAGATAATTATTATTGAAACGGGAATAGCATTGTATTAAAATACGTTCAAATTATTAAGGATGAAATGAGTTATTTTAATAGCGTATACCCTTTTACTTTTAGAGCCGTTCAAGGTTAAAATAGCGTACGTCTGAACTCTGATGACAACTAGTGCTATCTGATTAAAAAGTGTTTTGTCTACTTTTCTTAACAGCCGATAATAAAAGAATAAAGAACATCCAAAAAAAAAAAACGTCATCAAAGTTGACCGAGGAAAAAAAGACGTATTTCTATTCTTAATCGAATTTATAACCTTATTTATTTGTCAAGACTCTCACATCAAATGACAGCCATACAAATTGTGACAGTCACTTGTCAAAAGTTTGACATAACCAAAAAGCTTGGACATGACCGCTATTTCCATCTCTCTCGGTCATAGTGTCCAATTCACAATAGAGAAAAGCATTTTTTTTTAAAGAATCTAACAAAAAAATTCTCAAACGAATGAATTTTTAAAAATCAATAGATGACTCAATTTGAGGTCACATGATGGACCTCTGAAAAATTAGCGAAATTTATGTAAAGACATTTTCCCCCTCCTTTCCGGGCTAGGGTCTTTTTACATGCTGCAGAGGACAGTCCCTTAAGCAAAAGCCATGCTCAGGCCGAATAAATCTAACAAACCGTTTTTGAGACAATGAGGTTAAAAATAAATATTGTGACCAGTGAAGCCCAATACTAGGTTGGGATGTATGGTAGGAAACACAAGTTTTGTGTTTTGCTTTCACATTCCATCAGTTTGCACATAATTTATTGCCTTATAAATGAGAAAGGAAAACAACGAGATATAGTCATACAAACTCTATGAACTACTAAATGAGCATATGAGCCGACACTTCATTAACGTCAAAAAGTCTGTGACACCCCTTCTATAATCTCAACAAGTGAAACCATTCTCAGGGGCCAGAGGGTCCAGAGCCTACTCACAGCGAAAACCATTTTAGGTTGAGTTGATCGCTGCTACTCGTGTACGAAAGGATTTATGAATCGCTCTAATATATATTTGAGATCGCTATCCTCTATTCCTATTATTCACAGAGAAAACAAAGATGGATACACAAAAAATATTGAACATTTTGCTTTCAATATCGAGTGACAACGTCGAGTGTAAAATTTAGATTCAGATAATCACCACATATTATAAGCAAAAAACATTGTGGATGATGTCAAGCAATGCAGTCAATACCATCGCACAATATAAAACTAACTTCAATATCGGTCTGAGAATGAATATATTTTGTTAGTGTGTTTGCGATTAAATATGTTTGTGTTGGCTTTTGATATATGTACTTGTATTTTCCTTATTGTTGTATTATTTATTCTTATGTAAACATTCATTTCAATTAAAAAGAGAACCTTCTTTACTTACAATTTCTGGAATACATTTGGCAGTTATATCTTCACCAGAACTTTCATTCAACATATTCAAATCAACACAGCGATTCCTTTTCAAACAGAGCCGACATATGGCATCATCAGAACTGCTTATGCCACCGGAATTTTCCTTCAAATATTCATTCATCTTTACTATATCTACTTCCATACCATTCAAAGTCCCACTGAAAGAGGATATGCCGTCCTCTGAATCTAAACACATGGATTTGAATTCGAAAAATGTGTAAATACTGTCTGAACATCTTTCACAGATCAAGTAGTCCTCGTTTAAAGAAAAATCCTGAAAAACAAATTTCTATTGGATAAACATGTTGCATTACGAGACCAAGTACCTAATTTAAGCCACATTTATCTTAAACTTTATATAAGTGTATTCTTTTAGAATCAGGCTATTATATATACTGGAAATATTACTACAAGAACTTACTATTTTTAACAGCAGTACGTCGAGTATTTCTCGTGTAATTTTGTCAATCACTTGGATATCGTTCGACACTTTGAGGCACAGGTTACACGCTTTCTGTGTTGTCATTTTTGATTACTAATTACACTGATTAGAAGTAACTTTTGTTGTTTTTCATTTATTTAGATACTTTGTGATTTCTAAACTGAATTCTAAAAATGATGCGTCGCAATTGCTATGTTTGTTAGTACACTCGTACCCCTCTTAAGTCGCCAAATCCGTGCATCATTACCTCGCTTAAGTCGCGATCATAACCTCAACTTTTTTGTGTTTTAGATGCAAAAAGAAATATTTAGAGATATGCCACAGCACTTTTTATAACGAAAAATGAGCCAACTGAACGAAAAATCAATGTACGTATACCCAGTCGTGCGTGACAAAGTTCAATTTTCCACTTAAATGAATATTTCAAAGATTAAATATTTTTAAAAGACACCTAACCTATTTTAAATCAATACATTCATTTTTTTCAATAAAAATTGTACAAATTCATGCGAGAATCCAATTTCCAAACATAGTTCTAAAACTTTTACAGGCGGCGACTTAACCGGGACGGTTTCGCGACCTAATAGGGGGAAACGTGGTGAAATAACAGAGGATGTGAATTAAGCGAAGGTGAAATAAGAGGGGTTCGAGTGTAGTGATTTACGCTGGATTTATAAACTCTGCGTTCGCGTTGGCGTTCGCGTCGGCGTTGCCGTTGGCGTTCGTAGTAAGAAATATCTTCGATTTATAAACTTTGCGTTGGCGTTCGCGTTCCGTTGTGATTTGACACTTTTATAATCTAAAAATCAAAATAAAAATATTGCGAATGGGTAAACACAACACAACATAATACAACAATTAAAACAAACTCGTAAAATAACTCAAAAATCAATGTAGAAACATTGAACACAACGTCGAAGCGTCCTTACCACCATTATTTCACGATGTAAACAAACCACACGTGATTATTTTACTGCAATGCTATTCGTTGTGACGTCAGTGCTACGAATTTGCTACGAACGTCGAACACGGTCGAACGGCAAAAGTTCGACTTGAATCAAGTTGAACGGAACGCCAACGCCAACGGCAGCGCCGACGGTGTTTATAAATCACATTATTGTAACTATTGTTTTTAACTTTCGACGCGAACGCCAACGCCAACGCGAACGCGAACGCAGAGTTTATAAATCCAGCGTTAACGTTTTTTTATTTAATAAGAATGGAAATGTATAACATCACACTTAACCTAACTATTTCGTCTGCTTTTCGCACTCCCAACTGAGCCCCACAAAACATCCACACTCAACGTCCACATTTCCGAACTTTTACGTTCCGCAGACTTCCACATTTCCGAACTCTCGTCACCTCGGGATTACCGAACTGCTGGCGCATGCGCAAAGGGTTTTTCTGGCTCATTCTAGTACTTTTCTTTGTTTTTCGAGGTTTTTATGCAAATATAATACATACATACATGTGTACATGTTAATAAAAGAACGTTTTTCTAAACAAAAAAATGTCAGGTGCAAAGGAGAGAGTGATGCAGGTAATTATTTTGTAATTCAAAGTAAAGGTTTGTTTTATTGAACATTTTATTTTGACGTAACCTATAATAATTTCAAACTGAAATGAAAAATTATGAGGAAATATGTATTTTTAAGAAAACCGTGATACAAAACAAACATTATTGTACTGTTTATTTGCAGAGAAAAGAGCCTGCTAAGAGGCTAACCTTGGAGCAAAAGCTGGATTTGATAAATCACGCAAAAAATGGTGTTAAAAATGTTGATCTATGTAAGATGTACAATATTTGTAAATCGTCAGTGGCAGAAATTCTTGGAAAAAAGAAATTTACTTTGAAAAAAACTGAAAAAAAGACGAAAATTGAGTGGACGGATTGACACAAAAGTGCACCGGTACTTATGATACGCCATTTGAAAGAAGTGTTTTTCACTGGTTTGTACAAAGAAGAACTCTTGTCTCAGGTGTGCTGCTGAGGGAGGGTGATTTCCTCTTTGCTGAATTCTGTGACAATCGAAATGTTTGATAACAATCGCATTATTGTGTTTACATTTTTTTTCTCATTTCAAATTTCGCGTTTTTTTTGTCGTCAACCAATCAGCGACAAGTTCGGTTATGTGGAAGTACAAGTTCGGAAATATCGTGAGAAAAAGTTCGGAAATATCGTGAGTTCGGAAATTTGGAGTTCGAATATGTGGATGTTGAGTGTAAATAGAAGAAGGGCAATCTCCATAGATAAGGAGGGAAACACGCATCGGGGCCACCATATGTACCGGTGGCCAGTTTTTCATAATGCGCATGCGCGACGTTAAATCGAAATGCGTAGCCGTGCATTGGCATCGCCAACTTCATTTTACAATTCAATTTTTCATACAGCAAACTCGTTGTTGCTGCATAAAAAATTGATTTGTAACCATACCCCACTTTGTGATTTTATCATTCAAGGTGGAATAAATAAAAACAATTTGCTTGAAATTATTTATTTCTACAATTATAAACATTTAAAACAATACATTATCAAAACATATTGACATAGTAAACAAAAATTATTGGAAAACAAAAAAAGTCAAAGATTAAAATAAGAAAATTTTCACATCTAGATTAGGTTGTATATAACTTGGACACACCTGCTGGGCATCGTGAACTTACTTCCTACTGATGAAGTAGAATGCATGGCTCTATTGTTGTTGCATGGCTCTATACAGTGAAGAACACACTAAAAACACATAATATTTCATTACCATTTTAAAGTTCAAACGCTGAGAAACTTGTATTTTTTAATATGTACACAAGCTCATTTACAAGACTATTTCATATTAACAGTAAACTAGAAAGAACTTTGCTTAACCTAACAATTAATTAAATTACACGTGTCTTTTTATTATTTTCATGCACATCTTATTATGTTCTTGTAATATACTAATCATTTATAGGTTAGATAAGTAATTTAAGTACAGTATTTACTTACCAATAAGTAGAATAGTTTATATTATATCCTTAAATGCCAATCAGAAAAGAAATAGTTTTATCACGAAATAATGCACAAAATAATTTGATGCGAATCAAAATTTTCCATTAGGGACGCTTCCTAAAACAACAACAATCAAGGTTTAAATTAAAATGCCGCGTTTCTATTGGATATGGATCGCCTAGGCAAATAGACCTATGGGATTGCCGCCACCGATACCACGCGGCCATTTCGTTATTTATAATGTTTCCCCAGATTTGGGGAATTATAAAAAATATGCCAACTTCAAAGTCAATTATTTAATCTCTGAAAATTATTATTATTGTAATTATTATTATTCAAAATGTCTAGTTTGACTTATTTTACTGTATTTAATGCATGTAAGGGGATATATCTAACATAACGAAATATCGCGTCAGAGTGTTGCTGAAATTATTACGACTTAAGGTGCATCAGGCAACATCGCACTGATAGCGTGTTGCGAGGTCGTGAATGCTAGTTTCACCCCCGGATTAACTTCTATTAAATTACATACTTCGATATTTTAGAAACAAACTACAACTTCACAGATATTTTTATGCGAGTTTTAGTTTTTTGCGCATTGTTGGACTTTGAACTTTAAATATTGATTTTTGATGCCAAGGTCAACGGCGATAGAAATATAATTTTTGTATTTGAAAATGCAAGGATTATTCTGGGTTACAAAAACGAAGTGGAAATAAATAATTCTGTACCGTTTTTTTTTGTTTAATATATACGATTGACAATACAATAAGGAATTAAAAGGAATGTTCTACGATAGTGTTCCGCGGAAATCTATATAAGAAACTCAACTACTAATTTGTAATTTAGCAGAAAATAATAATATAATATCTATTATGTATATCAGTTACTTTGGTTATTTGTTATAAACATGTAAGTAATATAATCGTATTCATTTGATAAAGAGTAAGTTTTTATATTTTGTTTGGTTTAAGTTTCATTCATTAGTTTTTGTCATGTTTTGATTGGTTGGATTAGGTTAGGTTAGGTTAGGTTAGGTTATATTTCTTGTTTACATGCCTAATTTATGCTTTAGGTATAACATTCTTTATTTATTTAACTGAAAAAAATGCAATAGATATATTCTTTAAGGGACACTGTATCTATTTACTTATTGCGGGACACTGCTGCTGAATATCCTTTATTAGTTCAAGAACAGCAGCTATTGTAAGTCATTTTTGTCCTTGGTCCATACTCTATGTCGAAGTCAAATTCTTGCTTGGTGAGCTACCATCTGCCAATGCGTGAAATTAGATCTGTTACGAATTTCTCTTCCAATTACTCGCTTTTCTGTTCAAACACGTTTATTTAACAATCTACAACTCGTGGGTCTTAACCATGTAACATTCAAAACATAACTAACTAACTCCTAGCAACAACACCAGTATTTATAGTTTCTACATTTCTAGAAAATTCTTTTGACATCCAGAATATTCAATATGTCATTCCATACAATTCTTTACTAATAACTAGTGTGTATAAACTAAATAAACTAAATGGTGGGTTCATGCAGAAATTTTTAGTAATAAGAATAAGAATAATAAGAATAAAAGTTAAACCTATTTATAAACCATTATGGTAAATAATTTTAGTAATAATTTTAAAAATAAATGTCATGACTGTCATTAAAAAACAAATGTCACTTTTACAAATGTCACATTGCTTTTACAAAGTATTGCTCCCCTCTTTAAGGTTATTCGTCCCGAATAACACTGTCTTCAGTCCTAGGCGGTGGATCCTCGACGACAAACCAATCGGGTGGATCATGTCCTGTATATCTTGCGAGTCTCTCCAGATGGACCACCTTTGGCTTGCTTCTTGGAGAAAGCTGGATGCGGTAGACCAGGTCGTTGATTTTCTTTATGATGGTGTATGGGCCTTCCCAATTCTTCTGGAGTTTTGGACTTCTCCCTTTCATCCTTTTTGGGGCGTACAACCATACTGCATCACCAGGCTCAAATGCAGTCTCTGTTGATGTAGTGTCGAGACGCTGTTTCATTTTGTCGCTGTGCATTTTCAGCTTCTCGCTGGCAAATCGATGGATCCGGTCCAATCTCTCTCGCAAGTCTTTCACAAATTCGGGCAGAGATCGTTCCTGATTTTCTTCTAGGGGACGGCCAAGTATGAGGTCAGTGGGCAGTTTCATTTCTCTTCCAGAGGTCAGCATAGACGGAGTGTAGGTAGTCGACTCATGCTGGGAACTTCGATACGACAGCAAGAACAGAGGCACCAATTTGTCCCAGTCCCTTTGATTTTCAGACACGAATTTAGACAGGTAGTGGCATATGGTCCTGTTATGGCGTTCAACCATGCCATTCGACTGGGGATGAAGCGCAGTAGTTCGGGTTTTCTTGATGCCCATTATTTTCATTACTTCTTGCCACAGCTCTGATTCGAAGTTTCTTCCTTGATCAGAATGCAGTTCGAGGGGTACTCCGTGTCTAGCTATGACATTCTCGATGAACGCTTCGGCTACAGTTTCTGCTTCTTGATTGGGGAGGGGTACTGCTTCGGGCCATTTCGAGAAATAGTCCATTACCACCATCAAATATTTGTTGCCACGGTCGGTTACAGGTAATGGTCCAAGAATGTCCACTGCTACCCTCTCGAATGGTGCTCCGGATAAGTACTGCACCATTTTACCACGGCTTCTTGTTTTTGGTCCCTTTTTGGCAGAGCATAGATCACATCTCTTGCACCATTCTTCGACGTCTCGGCGACAGTTTACCCAATAAAATCGGTCCCTTACTCGAGCCAAAGTCCTGGTTACTCCAAAATGTCCTCCGGATGGGCTGCTGTGAAGCTCTTCTAGCACTTGGTGGATTCTTGCTTTAGGCAAGACCAACTGGTAGACTGCGGATACTCCATCGGGGCTCTCCCACTTCCGATGCAGTAGGCCATCGCGAAGACAAAGGGAACTCCATTGAGCCCAGTATCCCTTTATAGTCGTACCATATCTGGAAACTTCCTGCCAAGTTGGTCGAACTCCATTCTTTACCCAGTTCCGGATTAACCTCAGATCATTGTCTTTCTTCTGGCTTTTCATCATTTCCTCCGAGGACCATTCATCTTCGACTTGTACGGTTGTTGTCATTAACAGTTCATTGCAGGTATCTTTCGAAGAATCGAGTACAGGTAGAACTCCTCCAGTCTGTCCATGACGTCCACGCAAATGGACCTGTTTTTGTTTCTTGATATCACCGACTCGTTCATCATGCTGGCCGTAGAGAGGTTCTGATTGGACATCTCCCGTACCTGCGTGTCCTGGTTCTCTCTCTGCATCGTTACTTTTATCTGAGACAGACATCTTGGGGCTTTGAGTACTAGTAGTCGACACGCGCCCCCTAGCATCGACTAATTGTCGTTTTCCGAATCTCTTGCTGGCGATCTGGAACGAGATTCTCGCTCTGGGGAAGGGAAGCGACCATTTCTGTGCTGTGTACTCGTCGGTGTCCTGCTTTCCACTCTCCAGCTGCTTTCATTTGGGCTTCTGTACCTTGATATATGTTCCGGTTGTCGATCTGATGAGTATGCTTTCGACTGGTTCCTTGTCCTGTCTCTGCAAAAGCGCTGTAGGTGCCCAATTCTACCACAGTTGTAGCAGCGCCTGGTTTCCTTTTGTAGTGATTTCGACTGTTTGATTTCATTTAATTCTCGCATAATTTTCTCCAGGGTTACTTGCAGTGATTGGCATTCGTCGAATTTAACTTGCCTTACTCTGGATTTGTAGCTTCTCGATGCTTCTTTAGCTGCTTTAAATTCCAAAGCAGCTACGAGTGCATCACTGATCGTGGTGTGTCTTCCAAGTCGCAAAGCTTGCTGCATTTCGGTGTCTACTAGTCCATCAATAAAAGTTTGGATGCCAATTTGTTCTAGAAATTCTTTGGGTGCTTGAGGGTATGCCAAATGAATGAGTCGTTCAATGTCAGCTTCATATTCTTGAAGAGACTCATTACTTCTTTGCTGTCTGCTCTTGATCTGGGACTGATAAACTTGGCGGAGATATTTGTGTCCATACCTTATTTCTAATGCGCCTATAATCCTGTCATAGTCATTTTGCTGCTCTTCCGGGATGCTCTGTAAAATTTCTAAAGCCTGACCTCTGAGAGATATGACAAGCGAAGTAGCCATTTCTTGGGAAGTCCATCCGTTCGCCTTTGCAGCAGCCTCAAATTGTCTGCGGTACATGGACCATGATGACTGTCCATCGTACGTGGGAGGCTTAAGTATTTTGTGTACTGACCTTTCAGCCTGCATAAGGGTTGAGTTTTGTAATGGAATACCTGGTGAGGTCGAATAATCTCCTGAATCGGCTATTGAAGTACGATGTAGTTGGTGCTCCAGCCCATTTATCTTTTCCAGTATTTCTTTTTGCACTTGCCGTCTGGTGTCTTCTAACTTTCTCTCGATTTCTTCTTTATTCTCTTCAACCACCTTCTCAATTCGATTAACTTTAATGCCTACCTGGTCAATCTGCTGTTCCACGCCATCAATCCTCCCAGAAAATGCATTCAACCTGGTGTTTATTACTTGTTGGGACTCACAAATTTCCTGATGACGCCTCTCCGCCTCGTCTCGGTCCTCTTGTCGTCGTCGTTCGTCCTCCTGTCGTCGCCGTTCGTCCTCCTGTCGCCGCTTATCCTCTCGCCTTTCTGCCTCTTCACGGTCCTCTTGTCGTCGTCGTTCTGCCTCCTCACGGTCCTCTTGTCGTCGTCGTTCGTCCTCCTGTCGTCGCCGTTCGTCCTCCTGTCGCCGCTTTTCCTCTCGCCTTTCTGCCTCTTCACGGTCCTCTTGTCGTCGTCGTTCTGCCTCCTCACGGTCCTCTTGTCGTCGTCGTTCTGCCTCCTCACGGTCTTCTTGTCGTCCTTGTTGCAAGAATTTTAATATTTCACTTACATCCATTGTCGTCGTTTCTTCGTTGTATTTTGTAGATCTCGTATTCACCATATAACTTCTTTTTTTTTTCTTCGAATTCTTCTATTATCCCACCGCTGTCACCAAAATGTTACGAATTTCTCTTCCAATTACTCGCTTTTCTGTTCAAACACGTTTATTTAACAATCTACAACTCGTGGGTCTTAACCATGTAACATTCAAAACATAACTAACTAACTCCTAGCAACAACACCAGTATTTATAGTTTCTACATTTCTAGAAAATTCTTTTGACATCCAGAATATTCAATATGTCATTCCATACAATTCTTTACTAATAACTAGTGTGTATAAACTAAATAAACTAAGTATGTAAACTATAAAACTTAATAAATGTCAGCTGTCACAAATGTCACTTTTACAAATGTCACAGATCTATATTTATTAAAGTTTACAGTGAGTAACTATTAAAATCAACAACGGCAAGTATTATCAGTTCCTACGAACGGTATACTTGCACTCCTTTTGTTGTTTTGAGCTATCTTCGGCCACTCGGGCACATACATGCTTTCTGTTTTTGGCCGAAGCAGAGTATTCTACAGAAATCAGGTTTTGTGTTGGCTCCAAAGTAAAAATGTTTTGAAACAAATACATATGTAATAGGGAATGGAGACTGCGGTAAAGTGATTATATTTTTACTCAAGTGTTCCCCGAAATTCCTCGTGTTGTGTTAATCAAAGCCACCGATATATGTATCTGCCGTACAATTATTTTTTTTTTCACTACATTCAAACAATCTCTAAAACCCACAGGAACATCCCACCTGAATAATATGGGTACATTTAGGTATTTTTTTAGGCACCTATCTGCTTTCAACAAGTCATAACCTCTTATTTATTTATCTGTATGAGTTACAAAAAATATTGAGTGCTCAGTGCTTAAATTTTGATTGGTATAATATATTTTATTAATTAAAAATATAACGTAAATTTTAAATAAAAGTAGTTATTGTTGTTAATATTGGTTAAATATAATGAGTACAATGACATGACTACATAATGGCTAAGGTAAGCACAATAGTTTATGCATTATTAATAGACGAAAAAAATTTTTTGAATTAGGATATTTATGATTGAATCCTTAAATCTTGAGATTTTATCCTTAGATTTTGTTCTGATCCGTGCAATGTAGAAGCTCTTGTATTTAACGCTGATTGGACGACTTTGTCCTTCAGATTGAAATGCACCAATAAGTGTACTGGATTCATGGAAATTCGTGTCAACAAAGTTAATAGCAAAAGAATGGACCAACTGATTAGTTTTAATATTATCTTTGTCTAAAGTTATAAAAGAGAAAATGATAAGAGATCTGAAAGAGCATCGCAGAAATATTTTTCATAACTATCGCCAATTCGTATTAAGCCGGGCACAGACATGCGGTATTCGGCGAATCGCGATTATTCGCTATTCGCAACTTCGTAAAATTAATTTGTATTTGGCGAACAGGGTGCACACACATTCGGCGTAGTTGCCGAAGACTGCTCGGTGTGGGTACAACGAATATTCGTTCAAATTAAAATGGATAGTGAAACAATGATAATTGATGCTGCTGCCTTTATAGTTATGAGTTGTGCATATTTTTTGTAGATGTAGATATTTTGTACATGTAGATGTAGATTCCTTAACTTTATTCTTACAAGCCCTAAACGACGCCATTAGCAAATCTTTTTTTTCTTTAACTCTGCAACAGAATATCTCCCGCCCATGTTTCTTTCTATTCTTTTCCAAGCATCATAGACAAGATTTCTGTTTTTATGGTCATTATGCCCTGAATTCCATACTATCGATCCAGCTTTATAGAAATCCAAAAATGCCAATATATTCTCATTACTCCACTCCATTTTTACAAACAAAATACACTAAATTTGACCACAAAAACAAAAATACCACACGTAATCTGCGCGAATATGTGTATCGAGTGCAATGGCGAATATTTGTCTTCTTTGACTCGGGCCAAAATACCGACAGACAGTGGGAAACACCGAATAGCGAATATTCGTCACGAGCAACCCATACACACTAGTCGCTACTTGCCGAATAGCAAATATTTGTTATTCGGTACTCGCCGAATACCCCATGTCTGTGCCCGGCTTTACAAAGAGAACCATCTGCTACGTGACTAACTTCTGTCTGTTCGAAGCACTACCTTGCGTTGACGACGATTATCACTTAACGCCATCTACATTTGGACGACGGCTGTCAGTCGCATTTTTTACTATGGAGGTGGTCAATATGTATATTATTTAATAATAAATGTTCACAGACACGTTAAAAATCAGGGATTCAACTTAAATAGGGCCAAACGAAATACATTTAAATTAGTACCGATGTCAACGAGAGATGGCGCATATATTTGACCAGGCTTCTCAGTCGTTGTAACAGAACTTTTTTTTTATTTATGGTTTATGTATTGATTTTAGTCAAGAAGACTAGAATATAAGGAGACCGAACCTCTGAGGTTTCACACGAGCAGCAGCGGGATTCCATTTCGATGCCAGTTTACGAAATCGAATCGATTTCGCTACTCGATACTAAATTCGGTATCGACCAATTTGGTATTCTCATTCGAGTTCGTTTTAAGATACGCGTGACTCGATATCGAAAGCGTAGCATTCGTAGTGCGCACGCGCTTTCAGATTGACTGTTAAATAAGATTTGAATTTGGTGCGCTTTTTTATTTAACGTTTAATCAACCCAACCAGTTGTTAGACTTAACTATACTTACTAGTGGTTATAATTTATTATTGTTTATTTATATAATATTGTTGCGTGTTTCAATATGCTACCAATAATACATATTCATTCTCTGAGGATTCATCGAAGACACGAAAATACAGTGTTAATCTCTCATAGACGCATGTTAAGGGACCATAGTAATCCTTTTGAGCTTCCTAATGAGCGTTTTATCGAATTGTATCGACTTAATAAAGAAGCTACTAGATACATTATTAAAGTATTAAATCCATATTTGGCAGGAGTATATAGTAACTCTATTTCCAATTATATACAAATTTTTGCAGCACTAAGATTTTATGCCACTGGCTCATACCAAAGGGATATTGGCCTTTCATATAATGTTAGCCTCAGCCAAAGCTCTGTTCATAGGTAGGTATGCACCCGACCATTTTTCGTTGCATGCTTAACATAAGATCCATTATGAAAATACTAGTCAAATATTCGAAAAATAATTACTATCAGGAAACTTGTTATATAGGTATGTAACTGACAGTTTCTCTGATATTTTCACAGACCAAAAAATTTCATTACATAATATGACAATACGAATTACATTTTGTGTTTTATATTTTATACGCACATTTTATTTGTAGCCAGGTACGCACTATCAATAATCAAGACACCCAGTTTGTAGACTAGATAGAATTTTGTTTAATGGGAGAGACATCTTGTTATTCACAGTTTACCGACTTTATGTCATGGATACTCTTTAAAACATGCGTTTGAGGTGAGGAATAAATCATATATGACAAATATGAAACATAAATAAAAAAAATCACAGAAGAACTTATTCAGTCTTTAAAAAACATCTCGAAATCGAGTAACTCGGCACCTTTCGAGATGCCGGCTAATACGGTATCGTTTTCATCGTTGCGACTTTACTTTTAAGCGAATGGGAATCGCAAACCTTGACGAAATCGACAACTTCGATATCGGAGTCTCAATTGGAATCCTGCTGCAGTTGGCTCTTCAGAATGATATTCAAATAGAACGTACCACTAACTGACAACACGTTAACTGAGACTCGTGCAAATCGTAAGCAGCCATTATTGTTATTGAGCGCTTTCCATTTACACGACCCCCAGCGACTCCTGTGTCGACTCATCATGTCAACTAGTGTTGACTCTCATCAAATGGGTAAATGAAACGCTCGCTAGGCTAGTAGTTTCTTACAAAATTTGTTGAAAGTATTTACTGCAAATAATTACATTTGTCACCTACCTCCATTTTCTTCAATCAGAGTTCGCATTAACTCTCCACTATATATTCTGCTTTGCCGCGTTGGTTTAGATTTTCACTTCTTTTATACTCACACTCAGCGTGAACTCAGCTGTCTAGCAGTCAGTTTGAGGTGACTTGTGTCGTCGACTCACGGCGACACAAATCAAATGGAAAGCACTTTCGGGGACACGAGTCGACTTGTGTCGGTAAATGGAAAGCACCCATTAGAAACGCGTTTAAGTTTTAGAGCACACTGGTGCCGCATTGTCATAAAATTATTCAGTGTTTCGAAATAATTTTGATTAGCATATGAATGGATTCTTTGCATTTGATTGTTTATTGTTAAATAACATATGTTTTCAACATTAAAAAGATAAATAATTAAAAAAATTAAAATACATTGGCTTTGGGACACATAAACACACAAGACTGTACCCGTTTATTGTTAAATAAATTATTGTTCCAACATCATAAAGAGAAATAATGTTGAAAATGTATATATACATTTCATATTTTTAAATTGTGCATGTTGGTGCACAAATATGCAAGGACCAAAAAGAGTAGGAAAAATTTATACTAAAAGTTAGTTGTAAATGGGGCATTTCACGCCAACTAAGTGAGGTCAAAAAAAAATTATATTTGAAACATGTCACAATCGATAGTACCGTCAAATGGGGCGAATCGGGACGAATTTTAGACATTGTTATCAACATTTTCTTGTAGAACTATCGAAAAAATTCAAAATTTAGGGGGAAAGTGACCGCAGTTATTACAGCTACTGAAATATGTATTGAGTGACCTTGTGATCTGCATTGATTATTTAAAAAGGAAAAAAATGTGGGGTGTCCCGATTGACCCCGTTCTCGGATGAATCGGGACACCGTATTTAAAATGGTGCAATGTTCAAGTCGCCCCACATATGGAGTCAATCGGGACATAAAAAAATTAAAAAAAACATTTTTTATTGCTTTTGTACTCTAAAAACATCAAAATACAACAGATAAACATGAAAATAGCATTTGTTTCAAACTTTCGAGTTACAAACATGACTTTTTGCATTACAGCATAGATATCTAATGGTGGGTTCATGCAGAAATTTTTAGTAATAAGAATAAGAATAGTAATAAGCATAAAAGTTAAACCTTCGTTTTATAATGACCCAGTTCATGCAGCAAATCCTTATTTTTAAAATTATTACTAAAAATTATGTTTACTGCATGAACTGGGTCATTATAAAACGAAGGTTTAACTTTTATGCTTATTACTATTCTTATTCTTATTATTAAAAATTTCTGCATGAACCCACCATAAGTAAGAAACATAAAAGGAAATTCTCTCCATAAAAATTTATAACAAAAATATTTTTTATTCCTCTGTGGGAAACGAGAACACCCACACATTTTCTGGATTAAGATGAAGGAACATGACCTTAGATGACATAAGATTTCAGCTTCATTTGCAAAGGAAACTCGTATCCTCCTCGTCGTAAGTGATTTGGTTCAGGCAGTTTTTTCACAATTTGTTCTAAGCTAATCATGCTTATGTCATCTACTGCCGGAAAAATAAAGCAATTTTTTCTTTTTCTGTTGGGTCTAAGAAATTTAACTTCAAAATTTTCACCAAAGGGTCCTTTAATTTGCCCGATAAAATATTTGTTGATTTTGTTTTAAATTCGACCTCAACAAAATCGTTGGGGGCGATGTTTTCCGTTGTAAGCTGAACTTCATCTTCAAAGCACACTTCCTGTTCCATTACTTCTGGTTCAAGTTCAAAAGTTTCGTTCTCTTGAGGCACTGCTTTACCGCTTCTTGATGGTTGCTGTTCTGGAAAATCTTTGGCTGAAACGCTTTTGCCTGGCTCGACTTCATTTTTTTTCTTCCTTGCGATTGGTGGTCTGCAGGGATTTCTGCTTTCGCTAAGCAATTGTACAACAGACTTTGTCCAGGCATTGGGTTCGTCCTCTCCGAGATTTCTTTCTCGTGGCAAACGTTTTACCACTTGCGTCCTATCAAGTGGAATAAGTCCCGTTCCACGAAATCCGCTTTTAATATTTTGACTTATTTTTTCTAATTTGTTTATAGCACGATTCAATAAACTTGGAAAATATTCCTTTGGCAAAGAACCCTTGTATTTTCTTTTCCAATCCTGTAGAATTGACCTCCAAACTTTTTTCATTGGGCCAAACACAGCTACGTCAAGTGGCTGTGTTAAGTGGCTTGAATTTGGCGGCAAAAAACAAAACTTTATATCGTTTCCTTCGCATAATTCAATAACCCTGTACGACAGATGACAACATAAGTTATCGCCAATAATCACCCGTGGTGCTGAACGCCTCTTCAAAAAAGGTAGAGCAATTGAAATAAACCAATCTTCAAATAATGGCTAGTCGAACCAGCCACTTGTGTTTCGTCCATAACGCGCACCTTTTGGCCCATTTGCCAACCAGGTGTCATACAGGTGCTCACTTTTGTAGACAATAAATGGGGGTAACAGCTGACCATCACCACTTGCTGCAAACATTACTGATGTCGATGTTTTTGTTGAATCGATTATGCGTTCTGGATGTCTTGTTTTTCTTTTGACGATGACCTTTTTCCGACCGGGATCGTCGACAAAGCACGTTTCATCATAGTTGATGATGGACCCAGGTTCAACGTTTTCTAAGCTTTCTTGGAGATTATCAAAATATTTATTTATGATTTCTGATGATACTGCCGCCCGAGACCGTTTAATGTTTTCACACAATCTTTCAGTGAGAAGGCCTTTATGCCGCGAATAAAATAAATTCGCCCAATCAGCACCGGGCATATTGTTCATAAATTTTGCCACCTTCACCCCTTTTCTATCAAGATAACCCTTAACGATGATTCGAATATCAATTTTTTCTAATGGACATCCCCACTCTCCAGCCAATACTACTAACTGTACCAACCTACTTTCCTCTCCTTCTGACAAAATAGTTTGCCCACCATGTTTATTTACTTTCTGTCAAGCATGTCGTTATAGCGTCGATCTTGGTATATTATACAAGTCTTTTGCTTCACGAAGGGATATCTGGCCTCTTTTGAACTGCCTCAAAGCCGTTTGAAGCTGTTCCTTGCTGTAATTTTGATACACTCTACTTCCAAGCGTTTTCTTGTATTTTCGGACCATTGTCCCGATTCACCCCTGAAAGTGATTTTTTTTTCTATTTTTAATCATGAAAAAAAACTACATGAAATAATTCAATCAAAGTCTACCTAACATCTAGACAATACCCACAGATATATTATATAAACAGGACAATACTGAAAGCCTACAATAAATACCTTTTCCAAACGAAGTTTTCCCCCGGTTGTAAACATGTAAAATTATTGCGCAATATTTGGACACATGTCGCGACGTGCACTTGCGAACTAACTGACGGCTACGCGCCAAAAAACAACACCTCATATGCATGCAACGGTTTTCCCATATTATCCATCCTACAAACGTTGGCTACAGGCATGAAAATCGCGCATTTGTAAATAAACGTCAAACGGTCCCGATTGACCCCTTAGTCCTGATTCACCCCGTTTGACGGTACTTGCTAAAAAACTAACTGCCCTAAAATTTTAGATTTTTTGAGCCACAAGGAGAGGGATGGTCAGGGTAAGAAAATACACATTTTCGTTTCGACTCTAAAATTTCAATCTTTCTCGGTAAGAAAATGAAAAAAATTAAAAAGAAGGTTGCAATGGTTTTCGATGTTTTTTTTTTGCGTAGAATACGATAAAAATATTTTCAAAATTATTGGGGTTAGTTTTCACCCATTTTTTTTAATTTCTTTTTTTTTTGTACTTTCTATTAATTTTTAATTCATAATGGGCGTCGACCAGGAACTGGCCCAAAAAACAGCCCAAAGTTGAAAAAACGTCGTTTTAGCGTATTTTCTCATCCTGTGAGATAGTAAATGGCAAAAAATCTAAAATTTTAGGAAAGTTAGTTTTTTAGCAATGAGTATCGATTGTGATATGTTTCAAACAGAATTTTTTTTGAACTCACTTAGTTGGCGTGAAATGCCCCAAATGTTTGTAAAATTGAGAGAAACAACATCAATAAAAAGAAGAGTTATGAAGTAGAAAAATTAAATACTTTACTTTTTCTTTACTTATCAATACATAAAAAAAAAGATAAAAAAATAAATATTTTCGCTGTACTTATTTAATTTCTAAATAATCATATTTCTTGACTACATTTTTCATTCAGTCAAATACATCCGGCTATTGTCAGATATATTCTAGATATTACACACCCTGGCAATAACAATATTTTGTTATTGCTTATTCTATTGTTATTTGAACAAAAGAACGAACTATTTCATGTTTTTATTCCTCTGAAAAATCCATTTTTTTTTTTAAATAAAGAACAATCTTAAGATCACTTTCAAAAAACGTCATCAAATCTGGCTTTGAACGAGATAGAAATAGCGGTTATGTCGGAGTTCGAGACGAAACTTTGTCGTTACTAATATAATGTGACGGCCTTGACAATTCAATAATAACTTAAGATTAAGGGGGTAGAAATGCGTCTTTTTTTGTCCGGCCTGTTTTGATGAAGCTTTTTTTGTAGCTCGTTATAATTTAAAATTAAATGTTTTGAAATGGACTCAGCCAAACAGACAATATTTAAAAACAAAAGAAAATGGGTCTATCAATTTATCAAAAAATATACAGGGTGTTCAATTAAATGTACTTGTTTTTTCAAGTTGTAATTGTTAATTTGTTTTTTGCTCTGATGCCAAATAAAGTTATTTTATAGTTTTCTTTTGTTTCTTTTACAGTTCACCCTGTAGGTGGGTGTCAAAATACAAAAATACACGCAGTACATGTACAGTTACCATTCAGAAACGCCCCAACAGAAAAATTAGCGATCTGTAGATATGTACACGTAATAACAACGCCTTTAAAAATTTTTGTATTTGGAATATACCCTGTGTGTCCGCCAGACATCGGCCTGTTATGAATAATCGTAAATGGAAGTGAGACGACAGATAAGAAGCAACAGCATATGCATCTAAGGTAGTACCTTCTCACCACCTGCGCTAGTCGCCTGCCTTTTTTCACGACCGGCCTATGTCAGCTGTACACAGATGGTACATTGAGTTAGTTTACCATAATTTTATACATCTGGGTTCTGAGTGTACATTTAGTGAAATTAAACATAGGTAAGTGATGATGTAAAAAAAGCAATGCACCTATTTATTGTGTAAAAAACTAAATGTGCAAAACAACCCCCATTTTTTTTTTGGTGTACTGGTCTCATCCTGAGGAATGAGACATTTGATTGGTCGAGTAACTGTTGTTTTGCCCGATAGATACGAAGTTTCCAGTTGTATGTCGTTCCCTAAGAAGCAATTTTGTGAATCGGCATATGTCTGACCAAATGTTTTTTCCATTTTGTCTTAAAGGAACAATGCGCACATCGATAAATTGTTATCTCAGAAGCATCCTTATGAATCAGCATGTGTGAGATTAAACTGCTTTTGTATTTCGCCTTGTAGGAACAAAAACTGCAGTCATAAGTGGTTACTTCAGAAGCATCTTTGTGACTTAGCATGTGTGATATTAAATTGCTTTTCCTTTTCGCCTTAAAGGAACAAAAAGTGCAGTCATAAGTCGTAATCTCAGAAGCATCTTTATGAATCAGCATGTGTGTGGTAAAATTGCTTTTCCTTTTCGCCTTATAGGGGCAACGTGTGCATTGATAAGTCTTTAACTTGGAAGCGTCTTTATGAATCAGCATGTGTGTGGTTAAATTACCTTTATATTTCGTTTTGAAAGAACAAAAATTGCAGTCATAAGTCGTAATCTCAGAAACATTTTTATGAATTAGCATGTGTGTGCTTAAATGGAATTTATGTTTCGCCTTATAGGAACAAAAACTGCAGTCATAAGTTGTAATCTGAGAAGCATCTTTATGAATTAGCATGTGTGTGGTTAAATTGCCTTTATGTTTCGCCTTATAGGAACAAAAACTGCAGTCATATGTCGTAATCTCAGAAGCATCTTTATGAATTAGCATGTGTCTGGTAAAATTGCTCTTCTGTTTCGCCTTATAGGAACAAAAACTGCAGTTATAAGTCGTAATCTCAGAAGCATCTTTATGAATCAGCATGTGTGTGGTTAAATTGCCTTTCTGTTTCGTCTTATAAGAACAAAAACGGCAGTCATAAGTTGTTACTTCGGAAGCGTCTTTGTGACTTATCATGTGTCTGGTTAAACAAATTTTCCATTTCGTCTTATAGGAACAAAAACTGCAGTCATAAGTCGTTACCTCGGAGTGATCCTTATGAATCAGCATGTGTTTTGCTAAATGGTCTTTGCGTTTCGCCTTATAGGAACAAAAATTGCAGTGATAACTTCTTATTCCGAGAGACTTCCGGTGACTCAGTAAGTGTTTGGATAAATCTTCCTTCCCTTTCGTCACGTAAGGACATTGCTTGCAATGATAATGTGTTACCGCCACGTCTTCGATTAACTTGTGATCCTTGGGATATTCCATTTCTCCTTCGTCACCATTCTGAGGAAATAACACATGTAAATTTGTTTCGTAATATTCCAAAGGATTTTGTTACCTTATTAGGGTCACTTTTGATGGGCCTATGGACTGTGTTTTGGTTAGAAGATTCATCCACAAATGGTTGTATTTCATTATCTCCAGAAACCGTCACACTGGGGTGAATGGGTGAACTACTGTTATTTGAACTCCTGTAAAATATATTGATCTTAAAAACGCATAAAACAAATGTTATGTTGAATTTGATTCGATTTGATTGAGTATTATAGGCAACCAACAATATATGATTGTATTATTATTTTAATCACGATACATATGTCCCGTCACTTAGCTTATCATGTTACTTTTGTCAGTCTAGAATGAATAGATTTATGTGTAATATGTCGACGGTAACAATTCAGTACGAAGTAACTCAAAAACAGGTCGCCATACACTTGTACAATGAAAAATGAGATTTGCACTGTTACATTTACATTGTATCACCCTTTGATATTCGACTTACAGAACGTTTATGTCATCGATACGTTTGAAAACACCAGGAGCCAATAAGAATTGAAAGACATTGCAGTAAACATAAAGCATCCAAACTGGCAGGAAATTCCAATTACGGCAAAATCGGAGTCACAACATATTGAATTGTTAACATAACGATAATTTTAAAGATATGTGTTAAACTGAGTATCGTTCATACTTCAATCCATTCACACGCGAACTCAATAGTGGGGACAAGATAGTAGTTAGTGATTTAGGCAAATTATGTCAGATGATTTCCTAAAGATGATTATGTCGTTCATGGAGCAACAACAAAAGCGAATGCTTCAGACACAACATTACTGTTACCGTCGATATGTGTTAAACTCATAGATTTAAGAAACAGGAGATAGAACAAAACAAAGCCATTGCTCACGCTGTCGATTCCTTACTCTGCTCGTCCACCAATAGCAGGCTTTCAATCGTACCAACTCTCGCCATCTCGTCAAATCTTGAATATCGATTTTACCTGTTGTTGAGAGTTATGTCATTTGTGTTGAATATTTTTTTGTTTCTGTGTTAATTATACTTTTAAAATATAAAAGCACAGGTTCATTTGTTTCGGTAAGTTAATTTGTGACCTCTATTTCTGTATATTGACACCTCTCTCACCCATCTCACCCAAACTGAGTATCGTTCACACCTCAATCCGTTCACATAAGAAATCAACATTTCCGACGATGATAGTCCGAAGACGTAGATAGTGGTTAAGCACAATTATGTTTTCTGTTCACTGACAGAGGAAGAAAGCACCAACCACAATACCAGATCTCCAAAAGATGATGATGTCATTCATGACGCAACAACAAAAGCAAAAGCTTCAGGCACATGCACAGGCAGGACTTCATGTTTTAATTTGCTTCCAAACTCCAACCATTCGACAACAACAAACCTTAATGACGCAAGTGAAGAAATTCGCATGGACACACTGGCAAACCGAATTACTAAGTTCACACACGACCTGGACTGTGGAGTTACCTTCGACTCATGGTTCAAGAGGTACGAAACCATTTTCATTGACGATGCTAAAAATCCGGACAATGCAGCTAAAGTCAGACTTTTGCTAAAATTAGTACCAGCTGCCACCAACAATACGTAAATTTCCTGCTGCCTAGATCAACGAAGAAGTACGATTTTAAAGCAATAGTGGACAGACTGACAGAGATGTTGGGTAAGAAAATACCACTTTTTAATTTAATATACGGTATGTTAAAGCGTGTAGGCTACTTGAAAGAGATATTGCACTTCTTGTATTCCGCTAACGTTAAACGAATGCACAAAACCTTCAATTAATAAATATCAGAGTAACTTCAAAATTTGAAACTGCTTGGGTTTTAGAAATGAATGAAGTTTTAGAAATCGATATTTTAGGTGATACTGAAATGTAAAAACGAACAACCGTACAATTTTTTATGTAAAATCCAGTGGCATAGTTAGTTTTCTCAGAATAAAGCAAACATATGTCTATTTTTATTTTGTTGAATTAAGTATTTTCTGAGCATTTCAGAAATATATCACTATTGGTGATTTGTACA
This sequence comes from Aromia moschata, assembly GCA_029963805.1. NCBI lineage: Eukaryota > Metazoa > Arthropoda > Insecta > Coleoptera > Cerambycidae > Aromia > Aromia moschata. Next base: position 97,228 of record JAPWTK010000593.1, read on the forward strand.
AATTCATTCAAATTTACACAATTTGAATTCATATCAAATTTACACAATTTGAATATTTGATAAAAACGGCTATAAATTCCCAGTGGACTTTAGTCTATAATAATTTAAAAACAATATAATGTAACAATAAATCCACAAGCCTTCTTATTTTAGTTTATAATTTTATTAGTCAATTTATCAAAAGAAAATATTGTCTTAACAGTTCATTACTAGGGTCCGGAAATGGTGCCATAACGCTTGGTTAGCACTATAAAACTCTATGATAAGGAAAGTATATCTATCTAAGTATATAATCTTTTTTAAACGCCTTGTAAATTATATACGCGTACTTTTCTTGTCTGTGCTACATAGACACTGACTCAGATGAATGGATAAAAAAATGAAGTGAAAACATTTTCTGACTATCCCCCCCCCAATACACCCTTAATTTCCCTCAAAAATTCAAAAAATCCAAACTGGCCGTCCAACGCACCTGTTTTTAGAAAAAATGTCCGCTGAATCCGAAAATGACGAATATAAAATTTTCTTACGTATGGATCCCCTCCCCCCCTTCACACACATCGCCAAAAATAACGAAACGGCCTTCAAAGGGTACAGTTATTCTATACCCATTGTATTCTATGTTTGTTTAAGCGCTGAACACGAAACTGTAGTCGAACTTAAGCTAAACTTTTTTGTAATATTCGGATTCAACGAATTTTACTAACAATAGGGACCCAGCGCGTTGCCAGACACGGTCAGTGGCGTACGTATGCACGGCCAAGAAATACACATTGTGGCACACATTACCGGAACCTAGGGTCGGGAAATGTGTGCAATAACCTATTTTTAAGCATCTTATAAATTATATACGCGTGAATTTCTTGCCCGTGCATACGTACAGCACTGACAGATCCTGTTAACGCACCGGGACTCCTGTTACCGCACCGTATGCGCGTACTAGGCCGGTCCTGATACAGGGGCGCTGGATAGTTAAATTCAGTTTACCATACGTGAGAGCAAACTTTACGGACCCTAGTAATAGCTATATAGTAATAACTGTTAAGACAACATATTCGTTTGATAACTTGGATCATAAAATTGGAAACTAAAATCCGAGGTCCTGTGTATTTATTGTCGCAGTAAATTAGTTTTTAATTCATTATAAACAAAAACCTACTGGGAATTTAAAGACAAGTTTTGTCAAATATTCAAATTGAGAGTTAACTGTTAAGAAAACTTACCAGTTGTGATGTAGCTTTAAAACACTTCATCAAATTGCACCCAAAATAACAAAATGGGCTTCAAATGGTACGGTTATTCCATACCTATTCTATTTTACGTTTTTTTAAGCGCTGAACATGAAACTATAGTCGAACTCAAACTAAACTTTAGAAATAGTAGGATGCTAACCATGATTTGTAAATGCTATCTGATGGTGAAGTGAAACGTACGAGCAAAGGGAACTTAGTTCGAAGGTATCGAAAATTTAAAAACATCATATTGGGAATCAATTAATAAGTTGAAGAATACGCATTTATAAAAGTTATACCAAAATGGAGAAAAATGGTTGCTATTCGTTTACGAAATTAATTCAAGAATAACAGCCCAGACGACGGAGCTGATAGTGACAGTGCGGAAAGTATTTGTGGGAAGCATAGAGAACCTAAAATTACTCGTGGCGGATGTGTTGTTAAAGTGCCTAGTCGGTATTTGTAACGAGTTTTAATATAAATATGAATTTAATCTAGGCTAATATGCTTTAAATTTGTATGTATAATCTTGTATTCATATGTACCTTTACATTTGTAACTTTGTATTTGTAAAACTTACTTAACAATATAAATTACCAGTGATTACTTAACAATATAAATAACCGTTGCTAAAAGTACCGGGCGTAAGAATCATAGTTAAATGTCATTGTACAGAAGTTAAAAGGTGTCATTGTGTGTTGTACTATTTTGATAGAACTTTATCGTCTATGCAAAAAATATATAAAAATATAGCCAACAATTGTTATACATCCTTTCCTAGATTTGAGCATTTTACTGCAGCTTACCAGCAAAAAAAAAATAGGTTATTGGTAGAAAAGTTACCCGTCACTTTCTTCCTCTTCCGTTTTAATATCGAGCTCCTCTGACTTAATAGCCAAGCATGCCTCTTGATCATCACATTCCATTATGTCTTCTTGTTTTACTGAACGTTTGGTCACAAATTGATAGAAGTTTACTAAAGTTGTTTGACATGATAAACATATTTTTGGATCCCTTGTGAAGTTTGTATCCTAAAAAAGAAATTATATCATTAATAATAACATAATGATAAGAGAAGTTCGGACATACATGGTTTTAACCTTGACCGGCTCTTATGAATGGGTTACTTGATTCACGGGGTACAAGATACATATGTGCAGTTGTTTATTGGACCAAACAGTTTCAGTTCATGAGGTACACTGATATGATCAAATATTATTGCCAAAGTACAGTGTGCCTTTTTTTCGTCAGATAATTACAGAGGACCACAACATTTTTTCCAATGTGCGGAAGTACAGACCCAGTCTATATCGCCTTTGGGGTCGCTGAGCAAGAATAAGTTGAACATACAAGGCCAGAGAAGATCATTTCCTTTTTATAAGTCCTCATTTGAATTACTGTTCTTCAATATTGTACCTATTAAATGACTCTCAATTGAACAATTTACAAAAGAAACAGAATCAAGCAATGCGAATTATATTAAAATGTAATAAATATACCAACAGAAAATATATGTTAGAAACTATAGGGATTATGAGTGTAAAACAAACAATAGTTTATAATACTATGACCTTCATATACAAAATATTGCATACGTTGATGCCACTACATTTATATGAGTATTGCACTTTTGCAGCTGACATCCATAAGCACATGACTAGAACGCGAAATGATCTTTATGTAAATACAGTTAGGACTAATTACGGGCAAAATAGTTTGTTTCACAAAGGATTCATAATGTATAACAATCTACCAAATGAAATAAAAAAACAAGTACCAGCTTACAGATGTTTAAAAAGCTTTGCAGTAGATATGTACATGATAATATAGAACTTTAGTTTTAGTAGAACATATAATATTAACTTATTTTTTTATTTATATAATAGTACCTATATATGTTTATATTTAGCTGATGCTAATAAATATTATTTTTATTATTATTTATATTTTTCAATGCACTAAATCTAATTTTGAGGTCAGGAAGCATTTATGACTATCAGTTCTTCCCTAAGAACAAAAATCCCTATGAAAAACACTCAAAGTCGCCTGGCGGGGGGGGAGGGGATGTGGATGGTGCATGGAGGATGAGGAGACTGCATCTCACATCCTCACAGAATGCCCTGCAATTGCAAGGGTCAGAGAACGGCATTTTGGTAGCTGTGTTCTGAACCCAGAGGATGTTAAGAGTATTCACCCCAGGAAAATATGCGCCTTTGCAAGAGAGGTCGGCATACCTGGGTGAACACTCATGGAATGTGGGTGCACAATGGGGCCCGTCAGGCGGCCTAAGTGCATGGGTTTTCCCGCCCACTTTTCTCTTCATTAATTCATTCATTCATCCATGAAAAACACTAAATCAGAAACCATGTCATATACTTGATGAGCTGGTGACTTATGTTACGGGGATGACCTAACAACAACCCTAAGCTTGAGAAACCTTCAACCTATAGACACACATACTCAAAACCCATAACCACAAAAACGTTAACCTCAAAAAACTATGTCTATATCTCTCTTCTTGATTTGTGACGTATTGCTACAGCGCAGAAAAGGAATAAGCATGAATATTATTCCATCAGACTGATTCAATTCCAGAAATCTTAAGCCATATAACCTCGGAACTTTATACTCAAGATAAGTAGACCTTCATAACCATGTAACCCAGGGCTCGTTGACTTCCATAACCCCGTGATCCAGGATGGACGGACTTCCATATCCATGTAACCGAATGCGTGCAGACTGTTGTGAAGACAAAAGTTCTGCCACTAGTCGAGTCGACAGGGCAGATGGGCAAAATATTAGTTATGAAATTATGAGGATATGAAATTTCACAGCTATAGAAATTCGAAGCTATGGAGTTTCAGGGCTATAGGGTTGAGAGACATGATTGGATCATATTCATGCCTCTTCTTTAGGTTGCTGCATGCACAATTTTACAGGTCCTAGATATAGGGTTTTTGAGATTAATGGGTCTGAGATTGAGATTATGGAATTTCAGAGAGATGGAATGTCGGATTTGTGGGTTTGGGAATCATGATTGGATCATATTCATGCTTTTTCAGTATTTGCAGCACTCTAGCAGGTGCAGATCACAGATATAAGGTTTTTTGAGGTTGATATTTTTAAGGTTATGTGGTTTTGAATATGTGTCGTAGGGTTGAGGGTTGCTGAGGCTTAGAATTATTGTTAGATCATCCCCGTAACATTACAGTCACCAGCTCGTAAAGCATATGACATGGTGTCTGATTTAGTGTTTTTCATAGGGATTTTTGTTCCTAAAGGAAAAACTGATAGTCGTAAACGCATCCTGCCCCGGGATTCTAAGTTGGTATCGTATCGAGCTCGATACGATAGGAGTTTCCCTCGATATGATACTAGTTTGGAATTCTAAGTTGCTATCGAATTTTCCCTCGGGTATCGTCGGAGAATTACGATAGAACGATAAATTTCAAGAAAGGGAATGTGGATTTTATAACTAATAACAACAATTTTCCTTTCTGTGACTATTTCTATACCGAATGTGTAGAGGGAAACTTAAAACGTAATAAGCATCTCGCTAACCATAATGTGTTATAAAAATAATACACAAAAACAATGAATTGTCAAGGGTTTGTGTTAATTTTCGTAAATTTTCTGGAACATAACTGAACCTTTATTGTAAGTTCTGGTGCCCATCCATAAGGTATGTAGATGAATAATAGAGGTGCTCGTGGTTAGCACTTCATATACACTTAATAATATGTAATTTGCTATTTTTTAATATTGCATATTCATATATTTTAGGTTTCGAGATGCCATTCAAAGTTTCAAAGTGGATGTCCATTAGCAAATTCTTTTAGAGGTGATGGAACAAAATTCTGTAATCGTTACTGGAAAATGTGTTGGCCCGTAGGGGCGAGATACAAATGGGAAATTGTGGGCTGAAATCACAATACATATGCGTGTATTGTGGGCTGAAACAACATAAAAACTCAATACTCTTGAATTTGAAGCCAAGACCACTGAAAAACGGTAAAAAGCAAATAAAACCAACTATTAACTGTTTAACTTTTTCTTATATAACAATTTTCAGACGTGGACTGATTTTAAACATGTACAATTTAAAAAAGAAGACTGTACATATCCAAAGAAGCTTGCCTCAAACTGGTGGAAAGCCACTTGAAGGAGGATTATCCGAGCCATAATTGAAGTTACTCGATATTTTAGGAGAAAATTTTGTAGGAAAAGGTAAGCCTGAATTAGGCATCCCTACTTCTACAGAGCAAGAACATATCGACAAACAATAAACCTTTTTTTCCTTTTGAAATGCTTGTTTTCTTTGATATAGCCCCCACAATGTCATTATTTCTAACTTGGCGACAATATATCTATTAATTGCCTCTGCTCTCTTAAGCGATATTAACTCTACAAAATGTCTATAATGCACAATAAACAGTCACACTTTAATTGTTGTGGAGCAAGTGTCAATCCGGGAATACGGCGATTTTGTTGAATAATTTCCAGCATTTGAAAATATTTTAAGGTTAGAGCAATGTACGAAAATAATTAGCTATTGTTGCATGAATCATGAATGATTATGTTACGAGATGATTTACAAATAATCAAAGCCATTACATTAATCTTCAAATAAACTTTACAAACATCAACAAATGCAGAGGATTGAAAAGTATATACAAACACAAACTCCCTTTAAAAATTAAAATGTCTACGCTTGAAGCAGCCTTAAATTATTGCAGTTAGATGATCATCTAACCTTCTTTATCGAATTAGATTAGAAAGAAATAGATATATCGTTTTGCTAAAACGATAGCTAGCTTAGTATCGAGATTTTGGTATCGAATGAATGTCAAAAATACGATACGATACCAAGTTAGAATTCCAAATGTAGGTATCGTATCGAGTCAAACGATACGATAGCAAGTTAGAATCCCAGCCCTGACTTCAGACTTTGATTCAGTGAGTTAAAAACGTAGAAGAGGAATGGTCTTCTTTGGTTTTGTGTTTGTGTGCCTGTGTAATCAGGCTACCTTGTAGAATGTGTTTTTTGAGGTTAGAAAAACAGGTTTACTCATAATTTTTTGCCTTATAAAAAAAGAAATTTGCAAACCAACCAGATATATTAACAGCATAAACTCTATAAACCACTAAATGAGCGTATTAGCTGAGGCTTCATTAACATCAAAAAAGTCTACGACACCCCTTCTATCATCTTAGCAAATGAAACCGTTCTCAGGAGCCAGAGGGTCCAGAACCGTCACGCAGCAAAAATTGGTTTATATTGGATTTAGATTTCAGATCGCTCTCATCTACTCCTACTATACACGGAGGAAACAAAAATGGATATACAAAAAATATTGAACATTTTGCTTCAAAGATCAAGTGATAATATCGAGTATAAGATTTAGATTCAAATAGTTACTCCATATCAAAAGCAAAAAACATACCATAGCACCATAACAATATATAAAACCAATTTCTATGTCAGTTTGATATTATGTATTGGCCTTTGATATACTTGTATTTTCCTTATTGTTATATTAATTATTCTCATATACACGTGTGGAACTTTAATTTGAAAGCATATAAAATGCTAAGATAATACCTAAAATAATACCTTCCACAAAATATTGCCAAAGCCTCACCTATCTGAAAGAATATGGCTGTATTCCGCTATCGTATAGCTCCGCCTTCTGCGTATCGAGTCGGCAAAGTTCGGCAACGTTTCGCGTTTCGCCGGCGACCATGGCATTTCCAGCCGTCTAGGCGTACCTAAGTAACTGTTGTATCGTTTAATATTCCTTAAAAATGTCCGCTTATACCATCGAGGAAAAATAATCGACGCAACAAACAATATTCCAGTCGAAATGTTAGAAAACACTCATCAAGAGTTCTACAACAGGCTGAGATATTGTTTGGGGCAGTCTGGTGGTCTATTCGAGCCCCTTATTAAATAGTTTTTTAAGTTTTTTTTTATTAGAATTTTATTTTTATTTTATTAAAATTTGATTATTTTATGTATTTTATATTTTTTTATTTATTTTACTTATGGAATTTTGTTATTTTTATTTTATTTACCAAAGAATACCATCCATAAAGAATCCCTGTTTTATTAAGCCGGTTTTTACGTCATTTTTCTATTTGTTGTAATAAATTAAAAAAGACGTAAAGTTAACTTGAGTCTGAGATTGAGATCAGTTTATAAATACGGACTTAAAAGAACATGCACTTATGATTACTCAATTCTACTGTTGTGCCTTGTGCTAAACCGAGTACATCCACCACTTACGAACGATCTGCAACTGTACTAATCTAATGCTGCAGCACCGAACATAAACAAATATTCCATGCATTTGAAATTCATGTAATAGAATCTCCTATGCTTCCAAATTAAAGTTCCACACGTGTATACACATTCATCTCAATTAAAAAGAGAACCTTCCTTACTCACAATTTCTGGAACACATTTAGCAGTTATATCCTTTCCAAAACTTTCATTCAATGTATTCAAATCAACACAACGATTCCTTTTCAAACAGAGCCGGCATATAGCATCATTAGGATCGCTTATGGTAGCACCCCCGGAATTTTCCTTTAAATAGGCCATTTCTACTATATCCACTTCCATACCATTCATAGTTCTCATGAAAGGGGCCATAGAGTCTTCTGAATCTAAACACATGGATTTAAATTCGAAAAATGTGTAAATACTGTCTCCACAACCTTCACATATCACATTGTCCTCCTTTATAGACAAATCCTGAAAAAAACAAATTTCTCTTGGATGACCATGTTCCGTTACAGGGCCAAATAACACATCTAGCTTAAACTTTATATGAGAGCATTATTTTGAAATCAATGCCTATGTCTTGGAAACTGTACAAGAATACTTACTATCTTTAATAGCAGAACATCGACTATTTCTAGTGTGATTTTGTCAATCACTTGGAAATCGTTCGACACTTTGAAGCAAAGTTTACACACTTTCTGTTCCGTCATTACTTTTTAACGAATGACACTGATCAGAAGTAATTCTTTTTTCTAATCTACTTAGATATTTTGTGGTTTCTTAATTACCATCTAACGACGACGAATCGCACTCACCGAGTTTTTTTTAGTTCAAATTTCAGTATCTGTACAACTGTACGATATATGTATCTATACACCTAACCTATTCCGTACGTTGTCTGTACCATAGATAACAAAGGTTTAATAGATGAGAAAGGAAATCCATTAAGGAAGAGAGGGAAACTGTTTCACACGCCCTCTTGCGCTTGGTGTAAGGTACTAGGTTCAAGTTTTTTTTTGTGAGGAGCTCTAATTTTTAAATAGCTTTTGTTATATACAGGGTGTTTCATGAAGTTCACCCGGAGTTCAAATTATCCGAGATTGTTTCAAGTAAAAAAGTTCACATGAATACAAATGGTTCAGATAATACGATGCATCTAATATACAATTTGTGTAAAGCCAACATCGGCTGGTTGTGAAAAAGGACAAATGCTACACTTCTCATTCTAAAGGCCGCTTTACAGTTCTCATTTTTTATTGCCGGCAAAAAATTTCAGCAATTTCTATTGCGCGCACGCGTATTTGTGTTTATTTGTCAAGAAATTCTCCAAACCGACATAAATTCGCGTGCTCCCAATAAAAATTGCTGCTATTTTTCTTGCCGGCAATAAAAATTGCGAACTGTAGAGCAGCCTTAACGCCTAGCACAGGTGGTGTGAGGGCCGGTCTTATTCCCTCACTATCTTCGATACGTGTGCGGTTGCTTCTGATCTGTCATCACATCTGTTTGTCCCTTCTCATAACAGGTCGATGTCGGCTTTACACACACGGCAAATAAATAAATAACGATATATACATATATTAACTATATAATTTCGAAAGGAAAGGAATATATTCAATTCTGATTGCTAATGATTTTAATATATTTTCTTAATCGTTTAAGTAATAACACTTAATAAGTTTTAATAATCACACAATAAGTTTTTTTTTGTCCAACCACTGCCAAAAATTTAGGCAGAGACGGTCAGAAACGGGCAACTTCCCCTGTCCATTTTTGCCCGTTCTTGGAGGTATACACAGGCAGCCGTGCCTGTTTCTGACTAATTATTTGATTTGGTTAGCACAAAACATCTAGATAGATTGGTTAGGCAGGTGAACCTGAATGTGTCCGTCTGTGACTACAATACCCTTGACAGATCTATCGATAGGTAATGCCGGTGTTAGATGATTACGTGATCGGGTCGTTTGATGGAAAAACGTTTGGCAACGCTGTTATATCCATTGCCACTAGATATGTTCATCTTTATTATTAACTATCCGTCACTGTCTGATTTTACTCTGATGCTGTGTATTTAGTGGATTTGCTAGGCTGTGTTCGTGGTGTGTTATTTATATTAAGGCCCCCCTGCACAATTAACATACACGTAAAATTAACCACAACCACAAAGATGGCATATATGAAAATAATGCTCTTGTCTACAACTAATTCAATTAACATTAGCAATAAGAATGACCTTCAATCGTCATTAACCGTAACATAAAGATGAAATTATTTTTGGTGGGTTCATGCAGAAATTTTTAGTAATAAGAATAAGAATAGTAATAAGCATAAAAGTTAAACCTTCGTTTTATAATGACCCAGTTCATGCAGCAAATCCTTATTTTTAAAATTATTACTAAAATTATGTTTACTGCATGAACTGGGTCATTATAAAACGAAGGTTTAACTTTTATTCTTATTACTATTCTTATTCTTATTACTAAAAATTTCTGCATGAACCCACCATTAATTTCTAAAAACGTAACCTAAAAGCTAATTTTGAAAATGTGTTCGAATTTGAGGAGGTGGATGAATATGACATAATGCTAATAATACTAAACATTAAAATTCGCGCATGTAGAAATGAGGGTATTAATGTTACAATACTTAGGTTTATTTGTCTGTATATAGTACCTCACATAACATACCTTGTAAACTTCTGTCTAAGGAATTCTGTTTTCCCAAGCGCACGGAAAGAAAGGGCTTGTTATTCCTATTCCAAAAGTAACCTCTCCTGAAAGTGTTAATGAACTTCTACCAATAACTATACTCCCCACCATGTCAAAATTTTTAGAGGGAATAATAAAACAACAATTACGCAGCCATATTGATAAATACAAAATTCTTCCAAATTTACAATCGGGATTTAGGACAGGATATAGCTGTGGCACGGCTCTATTAAATATAACTGACGATTTTTTAGGGAGCTCGATAATAGGAAAGTCGGTGCTCTTAGGCCCGTATTCACAAAGCTCGATTACAGGTTTAACGACTCGATTAAATTTTGACGAACTCGTCAAATGATCAAAACAATTGCCAAACTCATCGTCTGATCAGGTAACGAAAAGTTGGTAATCGAGTCGATTATAGGCAAAAATCAAGCCTGTTTGGTATTCACAAAGCTTCGTCAAGTTGACGATCTCGTCAAATTGCATTTAACGATATGATTACCTAATCAGTGCCCCTTGGTCGATTATATTTGACAGTTCTCAACTTTTAGCCATTTTAATAAATATTATTGAAGATTTTAAGGTGAAATTAAATATATTGACCTAAAAAAAGAGTAAAAAGGAAAAAAGAATAAACAAATACAGATTAAATATAAATTTTGTGAATGTTTAGCTAAAAAATTTAAAGGTAAGTAAATGTATACAACGTAATATTACAGTAATATTAGGTCTGGGTTTGATAAATACTTTTATTTCTAAAATATTGTTTCCAGATTCACATATCAAACTTGTCTGCATTAACCTCGTTGTGTTTTTCAGCTGGCCAAGAACCCCTTCGGAAGTTAAGGTGTATAAGGTTCGAGTAAATCACTTGACGATGCATGATAATTTAGACTTTCCTCTCCGGTTTAGGTTTTGAGAGGTGGTGTACCAAAACACTGCATTGATTTAGTCATAATGTTACATCAATTACAAACAGGAACGAAGACATCCTCTCACTTCTGGTAACACTGCAATTTCATGCAACTGGTATGGTACATTTCAAAACTGTGTAGGAGATCTACTACTAACAAATCACAACCATCTGTGACAAGAAGATATTGCTACATTCATCCAACCAGGGGAAATACGAATACCCACATGGGAGGAAATCATTCCTGTGTGTATGCAGATTTCTACAAAATTACTTGAGTACCTGAAAGTAATAAGAGAAAATGCTGACAATTTATTTCATGAAAATAGAAATATATTAAACATATTTGTTTTGTGAACACTTTTCCTCATACTTTGTTTTATTGTGGACTTGATACTTCTTATTTGTACTAACTTTGTAAATTTATAAATACAGAAGAGTAAAATTTAGTTTTAGACAGACAATCAACATTTTAGGCTCACAGGTTTAGAAATGTAGGTGCGGTCTTAATAAGTAATAAATATTGCTTTACTCACTTTATTTAGCTTTGTTGCTGATGTTGTTATTAAAATTCTATATTATTTTCAGTAACCTTTGTTTGGGGTAAATCCAACTCTTATAGGATACTTTTGCAATGGTCCTCCTAAAAAGACATAAATTTAAGATATTTATTTAAAATTAACAAAGGGCAACCTGATTAGATATTATTGTAACCACTTGTTTATTGAGAAAGTTACTTAGGACATGTTCTGCCAAATCCTTTATTGACCTTAACCCACCATAAGAATTTGGGGATCTGAATAATATGATCATATTTTTGAATTCCATATGCAAAACGAATACAAGAGTTTTGTACACGTTGTATTCGATTGGCGTCTACTTTTAATAACGCAGGCCCATAAACAGTGTCACAATATGACAGTTTGGAGGTAATGAGACTTTCACAGAGTTTTAATTTCAATTTGGTAGAAAGGATATATCTGTTTGGAAATAACTGCTTTAGAGTGAAAAACGAGTGATACAAAAGTGCAAGGTCATTATTGATTCTATCGTTAGCCAGAGGCGTTTCATCTAACGTAAAGCTAAGATAAACTTGAGTATCGTCAGCATAATGGTGGATGGTACTATGTTTGATAGAAGTATGAAAATCTGACGTATATAGCGAGAACAATATAGGTCCAAGTATGGACCCCTGAGGAACTCCCTGAGTAACCTGAAGTGAATCAGATGTTTTACCGTCAAGTAAAATACTCTGTGTGCGATCCTGCAAGAAGCTTTTACTAGAAGTACAGAACTACGACTAAATACAAAATTTTTCTGCCTAAAATGTCATGGTCAATAGTATCGAAAGCCTTACTGTAGTCGAGTAACACTAAACAAGTTATTTTGTTTTCGTCATTAGCTCTATAGATATCATCTACTACATTTAACTAAGCAGTTGTTGTGCTATGAAAGGGCCGAAAACCAGATTGAGCAGATGATAAGATTTTAGAATTATTTATATAGTCAGTAATCTGCGCTTTCAATATCATTTCTAATACTTTAGAGAGGGCAGGTAGACTACTAATTGGTCTAATTGAGATATATCAGTTGGATTTTCACATTTTGGAAATGGCAAGATGTGTGCAATTTTCCAGGCTGATGGAAACTTATTTGATGAAATGGCAGTGTTTATAAGATGAGTAAAATGATGTAACAATTTGTCACCTATTAATAAAAGCATTTTGAGATATATTGTCAGATCCGATAGCATTGCTTTTAATACTATTTATACATTTTAGGACTTCGTTTGAGTTAACTGTATGAAAACTAAAACGAGGAATAACTGCGCGAGAGTATTTGTTCAGCAGATTTAACTGATTATCTGATCTGTTTGGGTTATCTGCGTTAATAAAAAAATTATTTATTTGATTAACGTTCTTTACCTGCCTGCAAACGCATGGTTGGTAAGACATGGGGATTAAAACTAGCAATGGCACTTTGGATATACTCCAAAGTGATAATCCCCATGGTAACATATGGCTCTCTCACCTGGTGGCATAAAGCTAGAAAAAAGGGAGCCATAGCAAAACTAGGCAAGCTGCAAAGACTTGCCTGCTTAGGAATAACAGGGGCCATGCAAACAACGCCCACTGCAGCCATGGAAGCAATGCTATGTCTTCCGCCTCTACACATTGTGTTGGAGGCGGAGGCTCTGATGGCAGCTTACAGGCTAGAAATTTCCGGATATGGAGTAACCACCACAAAACGGGGACTCCATACAGAGATATTCGAAGAATTAAAGTAAAACCGTATATTAAACATGCGGTCGGACAGAATTGGTCGTGACATAATCTTCCACAAACCTTATCGGGTGATCGTACCGAAGGAGGGAGAGGAAGAGTCACATACATATCAGTCCAGCAGAATGGAACCATCTGGTATACAGATGGGTCCAAAACAGAACAAAGTACTGGAGCGGGGGCAACAAATAGAGACCCAGATTGCGAAATTAGCATAAACCTGGGGAACTTTGCAACCGTATATCAGGCAGAAATAACTGCAATATCCGGCTTGCGCGCAGGAGATGACCAGGAGGTCTTACACAAATAAGAGGATCCAGATCATCTCTGACAGCCAAGCAGCACTCAAAGCCCTGGGAGCTGTAGAAATACATTCCCAGGTAGTTAAAGACTGTATGGATTCGCTAACGAAACTAGCGGAACACAACAGTATCACTCTCAAGTGGATGAGAGGGCACCAAGGCCATGTAGGGAACGAAAGAGTGGAAGTTCCACTGATAAGGCCGGAACCCACCTGCGGTCTGGCTTACTGGACAGCCAGGAGGGTCATGAACGACCTATTAAGAGAAAAACATATATCGCACTGGGTGAAAGTCCCAGGGTTGAGACACTCGCGGATGTTCATTGGCGAACCATCCTGGAACAAGTCAAAAGACTTCATAAAACTGGGTAGAAACCAGCTGAGATGGATAGTAGGACTGTTTACGGGACACTGTCCACTCATGCGACATCTTACGACAATCGGGGTGAAAAATGATCCCGACTGCAGAAGGTGCAGAGAGGAGGAAGAAACCTCCCCTCCACATACTATGCGAATGCCCAGCGCTGGCAGCTATCAGGTATTCGAACTTTGGGGCTATAACAATAGAACCAAAAGAAGTGACAGACGCTGCATTAGAAACTGTCCTTAAATTTCTTAAGGAAATAGGACTAATGGAATGACTAGACTATGGGGGCACAATAAGCATCGCTTAAGTGCACAGGGCATGTACCTACCCCATACATAATCGTAATCGTAACGTTCTTTAAAGAAGCAGGTAATTCAGTATTGTTTGCTTCGTAATACTTCCAAAGATCTTAAGGTTTTTCAGACATGTTTTGAATGTTTACTTTCTAACACATAGTTAAGGTAGGCTTTCTTTTCCCTACGTATTGCAGATGCCGTATAGTTACGAAGGTTATTATAGGTGTTCCAATCAGCAAAAGATTTACTAGTTCTGTACTTTTTCTCAGCTTTATCTCTTAATTTGATCATTTGCCTATTATATGTCAACCAAGGAGCTGGTGGCTTTGTTACTCGCATAATGCTAGTAGGTGCATGGACATTGTACAATTCAATTATATTGTTATTTATAAAAATTACCATATCATTAATGTCTGCCATGTTGTATATTGAGTCCCAATTTATGTCACGTAAATCCGTATAAAAGTCGTTCAAATTAAAACTTGAGAAATCTCTGCGAGTAACGAATTTCGAGATACATTTGCTTTTAATTGATTTTATTTGATCATTAGCAGTTGATGATCCGAGATACCCTGAACATCATAAAGATCAACTGATGTAAGTGTAATATCGGTTGTCGCTAAAAAATTAATTAGAGTTTGGCTATTTGAAGTTATTCGCGTGGGTTCATCTACTATCACACGCTGGCAGTAAATTTACTATTGTTTCTTCAAGTTCATTAAGGCACTGAAGTAAATTTGCTTTAGGTGGACGATACAGGATACCATATATATATATCGCGGGCTCAGAACGATAAGGTTCTAACTGCACTTTTTTTCAGAAAATGAGAAAATTACATGACGAGGTTCTATTTGCATTCCTCTTTCGTGTCAGTATTCAAATATGGCGTTATTTCTCTCCAAAATCAGTATTTAACAGGTTCAAGGTTCTAACTGCAGATAAAAATTGTCTCCTTTTATGGGACAAAGTCTAAATGTCTAAATGCTTTTCTTGCACGTTCTTCTCAGAAAGTACCACTATGAAATACTCCGTTCCAGGGCACTCAGGAGTACAAGAAGTTGACAATACACACAGTCAGAATGAAAAGTGTTTCCAGAAAAATAATTTCTTTTCACCGATTGGCCTTATTAGGGTTCTCAAATTGGTAAATAAAAAAAATCCATTTATTATTCTACAACTGAAAAAGACTGAATGAACTTTTGCTGAATGTACAAAAAATCATAATTACAAGGTAATACCTTACTCTAAAGCTGTTGTTATTAAGTACACTCAAAATTTATTCATCGTCGAATATAAAGCAAAATATGATATGCCTTTTGTAGCAGTAAGTATTACACAAAATATTGAAAAAAGAGCATCATCTAGAGCTGTAGGTAAACAAAGAGATAGTTCCAGAGCAGGTGTAATGGAGGATTATATTCTTAAAGAAATAAATAAGACTGAACAATTGCCTAAATTTAAAAAAAGATGCTTTGTTATGTATGTTTAATGTAATGTCAGAACAAGATAGATTATTTTATAATACTATTTTCAAGATGTAATATATTTATCTTAAAAATATTTGTTATATATTTAACTAATAAAGAAGTATTTTGATTATCTCCCTATTTTTTTGTAAGCAGCCAATGTTCCTTTTTTCAAGATACAACCTTGTGCCATAAACTAAATTGCAAATTTTATGGGACAAGGGGTGTAACTGCATTATTTTACAGATTTTTTTCTCAAACGATACATTATAAACTAGTATAGTATATAGAAAATGAAAGATTACTTTTTAATGACAGAAAAAAAAATGGGAGATTAAGTACAATTAAAAAGTATGTTGGAATGGAACTGTCAAAGTTTGATTGCCATTTTCTAAAAAATAGCTCATGTGCAGTTAGAACCTTATCGTTCTGAGCCCACGATATATTGTTTTGAGTTACTATGTATTGAAATCCACAACTGCTCCAAATTTGCACTAATTTGAGAGAAAAGTAACTTATATTGTAAGTTATTTTTTATATAAAATCCTACCCCGCCTCCTCTGCTATCCCTGTCTGCACTTATTAAGTCATATGTTTATATTGCCACTAACTGGGAGCTTATATTCGAAGAAAGCCACGTTTCTGTTAAACTTAAAATATCAATGCATTCATTTTTTACAAAATCTTTTAGTGTCGAATCCAGTGCCGATAGATTTAACATTAAAAACTGCTAATTTAGAATAGTCCTTCATTTGGTATATGTAGAAAAAGAGAGAAAAAAATACATACATATCTTAATACACTCTAAAAAATTATTAAATACACTATGTGCACAAATATATAATGATAATAATGAAATATCAATTGGAAAAAAAAAACTTAAAAAAAAGAATAGGATAAAAAAATATTACTATATCTTAAAGTATATACAATGTTAATTGCTGCTACCTACATAATATGTACCTCTCCATTAAATGTCCTTGTTTTTTCAAGAGGTAATATTTTTGTTATTTAAATTTTTTTGTTTTCTTTACGATTCACCCTGTAGGTGGGAGTCAAAATATAAAAGGACACACAGCACATGTACAGGTACCATTAAGAAACTCCCCAATAGAAAAATTAGTTATCTGTAGATAAGTATACATAATAACAACGCATTTAAAAAATTTGGAATACACCCTGTGTACACCAGACATCGGTCTGTCATGAAATATGGTAAATAGAAGTGAAAGGACACATAAGAAGCAACAGCATATGCATCGAACATAGTGCCTTCTCACCACCTGCGCTAGTCGCTAGAATGAGAAGTGTACCCTGTCTTTTTCACGATCGGCCTATGTCAGCTGTACACAGATGGTGCATTGAGTTAGTTGGTTGAGTAAAATACCATAATTTTATACATCTGGGTTCTGAGTGTACATTTAGTGAAATTAAACATAAGTGACGATGTAAAAAAAGAGCAATTCAACTATTTATTGTGTAAAAAAACTAAATGTGGAAACTTACTTTTTTTTTTTTGGTGTACTGGTCTCATCCTGAAGACTCAACATCCGACTGGTCGAATAACTTTAGTGTTTTGCACTATAGGAACGAAGTTTCCAGTTGTATGTCATTCCCTAAGAAGCAATTTTGTGAATCCGCATATGTTTGGGTAATTTATATTTCCATTTCGTCTTAAAAGAACAATGCGCACATCGATAAATTGTTATCTCAGAAGCATCCTTATGAATCAGCATGTGTGAGGTTAAATAATCTTTTCGTTTCGCCTTATAGGGGCAAAGTGCGCATTGATGTCTTTATCTCGGAAGCATCCTTATGAACTAGCATGTGTGTGGTTAAACTGCTTTTCTGTTTCGCCTTATAGGAACAAAAACTGCAGTCATATGTTGTAATCTTGGAAGCATCCTTATGAACTAGCATGTGTGTGGTTAAATTGCTTTTCTGTTTCGCCTTATAGGAACAAAAACTGCATTCATAAGACGTTACCTCGGAAGGATCCTTATGAATCAGCATGTGGTTTGTTCAATGGTCTTTGCGTTTCGCCTTATAGGAACAAAAATTGCAGTGATAAGTTCTTATACCGAGAGACTTCCGGTGACTCAGTAAGTGTTTGGATAAATCTTCCTTCCCTTTCGTCCACGTAAGGACAATGCTCGCAATGATAATGTGTTACTGCCACGTCTTCGATTAACTTGTCATACTTGGGATATTCCATTTCTCTTTCGTCACCATTCTGAGGATATAACACATGTAAATTTGTTTTGTAGTATTCCAAAGGGATTTTCTTACCTTATTAGGGTCACTTTTGATGGGCCTATGGACTGTCTTCTGGTTATAAGATTCCTCCACAAATGATTTTATTTCATTATCTTCAGAAACCATCACACTGGGGTGAATTAGTGAAATGCTGTTATTTGAATTCCTGTAAAATATATGGCTGTCTTAAACACACAAAAAAAAAAGGTTATAGGCAACCAACAAAATTTGATTGTATTATTTTCCTAATCACGATACATATGTATGTCTTGTTACTTGACTTATCACATTATTTTTAATTGTCAGTCTAAAATTAATAGATTTATGTGTAATATATCGACGGTAACAATTCAGTACGAAGCAACTCAAAAACAGGTCGCCTTACACTTGTACACTGAAAAATGAATTTGCATTGTTAAATTTACATTGTATCACCCTTTGATATTCGACTTACAGAACGTGTATGTCATTGATACATTTCAAAACACCAGGAGCCAATAAGAATTGAAAGTTATTGCAGTAGACACAAAGCATCCAAACTAGAGAGAAATTAAAATTACGGCAAAATCGAAGTTACGACATATTGAATTGTTAACTTAACGATAATTTTAACGATAGTGTTAAACTCAGTATCGTTCATACTTCAATCCATTCACACAAGAACTCAATAGTGGCGACAAGGATAGTGGTTAGTAAGTAAGGCAAATTATGTCAGATGATTTCCAAAAGATGATGATGTTGTTCATGGAGCAACAACAAAAGTGATTGCTTCAGGCACAACATTACTGTTACCGTCGACATGTGTTAAACTCATAGATTTAAGAAACAGGAGATAGAACAAAACAAAGCCATTGCTCACGCTGTCGATTCCTTACTCTGCTCGTCCACCAATAGCAGGCTTTCTATCGTACCCACTCTCGTCATCTCGTCAAATCTTGAATATCGATTTAACCTGTTGTTGACAGTTATGTCATTTGTGTTGAATATTTTGTTGTTTCTGTGTTAATTATACTTTTAAAATATTTATAAAAGCATATGTTCGTTTGTTTAGGTAAGTTGATTTTTGATCTCTATTTCTATATATTGACACCTTTCCCAACCATCTCACCCAAACTGAGTATAGTTTATAACTCAATCCATTCACACAAGATATCAACAGTTGCGACGATGATAGTAGTCAATGGTTAAGCAAATTTATTTCTTCTATTCACTGACGGGGGGAAAACGCGCCAGCGACAATGTCAGAAGATTTCCAAAAGATGATGTCGTCCATGGACCAACAACAAAAGCAAATGCTTCAGGCACAGTATGACTTCATGTTTTAATTTGCATCAAAACTCCAACCATTCGATAACAACAAACCTCAATGACGCCAGGGAAGAAATTCGCATGGGCAAACGGAATTACTGAGTTCACGCATGACCTGGACCACGGAGTTACCATCGGCTCATGCTTCAAGAGGTATGAAAAAAATTTCATTGAAGATGCTAAAAAGCCGGACGATGCAGCTAAAGTCAGACTTTTGCTATGGAAAATTAGTACTAGTTGCCACCAACATTACGTAAATTTCATGCTTCCTAGATCACCGAAGTACGATTTCAAAGCAACGGTGGACAGACTGACAGAGATGTTGGGTAAGAAAATGCCACTTTTTAATTTAATATACGGTATGTTGAAGCGTGTAGGCTACTTGAAACAGATATTGCACTTCTTGTATTCCGCTAACGTTAAATGAATGCACATAACCTTAAATTAATAAACGTCAGAGTAACTTTGAAATTTGAAACTGCTTGGTTTTTAGAAATGAATGAAGTTTTAGAAATTGACGTTTTAGGTGACTGAATATTGAATAGTCAAATTAAATCTGCAATCTGTGTGTTTCTTTAAACGCTGAACTGTGTTTTTTTAAAGGCTGAACATAAAACTATAGTCGAACTCAAACTAAACTTTAGAAATGCTAGGATGCTAACCATGATTTGTAAATTCTGTCTGGGGGCGAAGTTAAATGTACAAGCAAAGGGAACTTTTAGTTCGAAAGTATCGAAAATTTAGAAACATCGTATATGGAATCAATTAATAAGTTCAGGAAAAATGGCGGATATCGTTTACGAAATTAATTCAAGAATAACAGCCCAGACGACGGAGCTGATAGTGACAGAACTGAAAATATTTGTGGGAAGCATAGAAAACCTAAAATTACTCGTGGGGGATGTGTTGTTAAAGTGCCTAGTCGGTATTTGTAACGAATTTTAATATCATCAAGTATCAATTTAATCTAGGCTAACACGGTTTAAATTTGTATGTATAAGCTTGTATTTATATGCACCTTTACATTTGTAACTTTGTATATTCCATTGTGTCTTCTTATTTTACTGAACATTTGGTCACAAATTGATAGAAGTTTACTAAAGTTGTTTGACATGATAAACAGATTTTTGGATCCCTTGTGAAGTTTGTATCCTAAAAAGAAATGATATTAATAACATAATGATAAGAGAAGTTCGGATATACATGGTTTTAACCTTGACCGGCTCTTATGAATGGGTTACTTCATTCACGGGATTCACATGTGCAGTTGTTTTTTGGACTGAACATGTTCATGAGGTACACTGACATGATCAAATATTATCTCCAAAGTACAGTATTTCCAATGCGCGGAAGTATAGACCCAGTCTATATCATGCTTTTAGGGTCACTGAACACGAATCAGCTGAACACACAAAGCCAGAGAAGGCAATTTTCTTTCTATATTTTTCAATGCACTAAATCAAATTCTGAGGTCAGGAAGCATTTACGACTATCAGTTCTTCTCTAAGAACAAAAATCCCTATGAAAAACACTAAATCAGAAACCATGTCGTATACTGGACGAGCTGGTGACTGTAATGTTACGGGGATGACCTAACAACAACCCTAAGCCTCAGAAACCTTCAACCCATCGACACACATACTCAAAACCCATAACCTCAAAAAAACTATGTCTATATCTCTCTTCTTGATTTGTGACGTATTGCTAGAGTGCAGAAAAGAAAGAAGCATGAATATGATTCAATCAGATTGATTCAATTCCAGAAATATTAAGCCATATAACCTCGGAACTTTATACTCGAGATAAGTAAACCTTCATAACCACGTAATCCGGGCTGGTTGACTTCCATAACCCCGTGATCCAGGATATCCATGTAACCGAATGCGTGCAGACTACTGTGGGGACAAAAGTTCTGTCACTAGTCGAGTCGACAAGGCAGATAGTCAAAATATTAGTCATGAAATTATGAGGTTATGAAATTTCACAGCTATAGAATTTCGAAGCTATGGAGTTTCGAGGCTATAGGATTGAGAGATATGATTTGATCATATTCATGCTTCTTCTTTAGGTTGCTGCATGCAAAATTTTACAGGTCCTAGATATAGGGTTTTTGAGATTAATGGGTTTGAGATTGAGATTTTGGAATTCCAGAGAGATGGAATGGCGGGTTTGTGGGTTTGAGAATCATGATTGGATCATATTCATGTCTTTTCATCACGTTCTGTCCCAGATTTCGCAACACCTACATATAAGGTTTTTGAGGTTAAGGGCTTGGAGGTTATGAGCTTACGGGATTACAAAGCTTTGCAATTCCACGGTTGTGAAGTTCAGACTCATGATTGGATTATATTCATGCTTCTTCATCATTTGCTGCACTTTAGCAGTTGCAGATCACAGATATAAGGTTTTTTGAGGTTGATATTTTTAAGGTTATGTGGTTTTGGGTATGTGTGTCGTAGGGTTGTGGGTTGCTGAGGCTTAGATTTATTGTTAGATCATACCCGTAACATTACAGTCACCAGCTCGTCAAGCATATGACGTGGTGTCTGATTTAGTGTTTTTCATAGGGATTTTTGTTCCTAAAGGAAACTGATAGTCGTAAACGCATCCTGACTTCAGATTTTGATTCAGTGAGTTGAAAACATAGAAGAGGAATGGTTTTCTCTGGTTTTATGTTGGTGTGCCTGTGTAATCAAGCTACCTTGTAGATGTTTTTGAGGTTAGACAAAAAACTAGCGATAAACGAGGAAAACTGCTGACTGATTCATGTTCAGCGAACCCAAACACATGGAGTAGACAAGGTCTCTACTTTCCCACATTGGAAAATCTATTGTAGTTCTGGTTATTATTAAAACGAGAATTGCATTGTATTAAAATATATTCACATTCTAAGGATGAAACGAGTTATTTTAATGGTGTATACCCAAACAAATTAAAAAAATTATCACTAATTCATGTTTACTTTCAGAGCCGTTCAAGGTTAAAACCACGGATGTCTGAACTCTGATGATTACTAGTGCCATGCGATTAGCAAATGTTTTGTCTACTTGAGAGCCGATAATAAAAATGTTTCGCTTTTACATCTCCTGTACATAGTTTCCATGCACCAATTACTGTTTAAAAAATATCCAATGATTGTTTAATTCGCAATAGTGAAAAACAATTTTTCACTAATAAGTCTAACAAAATGTTTTTCCCAAAAAGTATGAACTTTCCGTTTGAAGTCACATGGATGGACTTCTGAAAAAAAAATTGCAAAATTCACGTAAAGGCATTTTTTCCCCTTGAGGGAACAAAAGAGCAGACTTTCTTAAGAAAGGGGCTGAGGTTCCAGTGATAGAACCGAAACCCACCTGCGGTTTGGCCTACTGGACCACCAGGAGGGACATAAGGGACCTATTAAGAGAAAAACGCACTTTTCACCGGGCGAAAGTCTCCAGGTTGACACAATTGCAGATGTTCGCTGATGAACCATCCTGGATAAGGTCTTATAAAACTGTTCACAGGACACTGTCCACTTATGCGACATCCCACCGCAATTGGGGTCAAAAATGATCCCAATTGTCGGAAGTATGGAGAGGAGGAAACCCCCTTACACATATTATGCAAATGCTCAACACTGGTATCTGTTAGACATTAGAACTTTGGGGCTACAACAATAGAACCAAAAGAAGTAAGACACTCGACTAGAAACTGTTCTTAATTTTTTTTCGGAAAAGACTAGTGGAATGTTTAGCTTATGGGGGCACAGTACCATCGGCTTAAGTGCACAGGACTCGTACCCACCCCGTACGTAATTGTAATTGTACTTCCCCATCCTTACCGGGCTACGGCCTTTTTACATGCAGCAGAGGATAGTCCATTAAGCAAAATCCATGCTTACGCCGAAAAAGTCTAACAAACGATTTTCGAAAGTTTTTACGATAATGAGGACAAAAATCAATATTGTGACCAGTGAAGTCACTACTATGGTAGGGAGGTGCAGAAGGAAAGATAAGTTTTATTTTTTGCTTTTACATTTCCCCGGTTTACTTATAATTTTTTGCCTTACAAAAAAGAAATTTGCAAAAAGCGATATATTCACCGTACAAACTCTATAAACACTGAGGCTTTATTAACGTCAAAAAGTTTACGACACCCCTTCTATCATCTTAACAAATGAAACCGTTTTCAGGAGCCAGAGGGTCCAGAGCCGTCTCGCAGCAAAAATCTCGATTGGATTTAGATTTCAGATCGCTCTCGTCTACTCCTACTATTCATGGAGGAAACAAAAATGGATACACAAAAAATATTAAACATTTTGCTTTAAAGATCAAGTGATAACATCGAGTGTAAAATTTAGATTCAAATAATTACCTCATATCAAAAGCAAAAAACATACCATAGCAAAATAGCATGATATAGAACCAATTTCTATGTCAGTTTGATATTATGTGTTGGCCTTTGATAACTTGTATTTTCCTTATTATACACACTCATCTCAATTAAAAAGAGCCTTCTTTACTTACAATTTCTGGAACACATTTAGCAGTTATATCTTCTCCAAAACTTTTATTTGATATATTCAAATCAACACAACGATCCCTTTTCAAACAGAGCCGGCATATAGCTTCATTAGGATTGCTTATGGTAGCAGCACCGGAATTTTCCTTGAAATAGGCCATCTCTACTATATCCACTTCCATACCATTCATAGTCCTGATGAAAGGGGCCATACAGTCTTCTGAATATAAACACATGGATTTAAATTCGAAAAATGTGTAAATACTGTCTCCACAACCTTCACATATCACATTGTCCTCCTTTAAAGACAAATCCTGAAAAAAACAAATTTCTCTTGGATAAACACGTTCCATTACAGGGCCAAATAACACATCTAGCTTAAACTTTATATGAGAGCATTATTTTGAAATCAGTGCCTATGTCTTGGAAACTTTACAAGAATACTTACTATCTTTAACAGCAGAACTTCGAGTATTTCTCTTGTAATTTTATCGATCACTTGGAAATCGTTCGACACTTTGAGGCAAAGTTTACACACTTTCTGTTCCATCATTCCTCTTTAACAAATCAAGACACAATGACAATCATCAGAAGTAATTCTTCTTGTTTCTAATCTACTTCGATATGTTGTGGTTACTTAATTACCATCTAACGACGACGAATCGCATTCACCGAGTTTTTTAAGTTCAAATTTCGGTGCCTGTACAAATATACGATATACATATCTACACACCTAACATGTTTTGTGTACATACCTAACCTATGCCGTACGTTGCCTGTACCATAGATAACAAAGGTTTTATAGATGAGAACACGGGGGTGAAACTAGCATTCACGACCTCGCAACACGCTACAAGTACGATGTTGCCAGATGCACCTTAAGTCGTAATAGTTTCAGCAAGGAGCTGATGCGATATTTCGCTATGTTAGATATATCCCCTTATATGCATTAAAGAAAATAAAGCAAATCAAACTAGACATTTTGGATAATAATAATATCAATAATAATAATTTTCCGAAATTAAATAATTAACTTTGAAGTTAGAATATTTTCTAAAATTCCCCAAATCTGGGGAAAAATTATAAATAACGAAATGGCCGCGTTGTATCGGTGGCAGCAATCCCATAGGTCTGTTTGCCTAGGCGAGCCATACCCAATAGAAATGCGGGATTTTAATTTAAAACTTGATTGTTGTTGTTTTAGGAAGCGTCCCTAATGGAAAATTTTGATTCGCATCAAATTGTTTTGTGCATTATTTCGTTATAAAACTATTATTTCTTTTCTGATTGGCATTTAAGGATATAATATAAATTATTCTACTTATTGGTAAGTAAATATTGTGCTAAATTACTTATCTAACCTATTAAATATAATTAGTATTACAAGAACATAATAAGATGTGCATGAAAAGAATGAAAAGACACGTGTAATTTAATGAATTGTTAGGTTTAGCAAAGTTCCTTCTAGTTTACTCTTAATATGAAATAGTCTTGTAAATGATCATGTGTACATATTAAAAAATAGAAGTTTCTTAGCGTTTGAACCTTAAAATTGTACCTAATGAAATATTATGTTTTTAGAGTGTTCTTCATTGTATAGAGCCATGCAACAACAAGCGTTCTACTTCATCAGTAGGAAGTATGTTCACGATGTCCAGCAGGTATGTCCAAGTTAAATACAACCTAATCTCGATGTGAAAATTTTCTTATTTTAATCTCCTTTGACTTTTTTTGTTTTCAAAAAATTTCTGTTTACAATGTCAATATGTTTTGAAACTGTATTGTTTTAGATGTTTATAATTGTAGAAATAAAGAATTTCAAGCAAATTATTTTTTATTTATTCCACCTTGAATGATAAAATCATAAAGTGGGGTATGGTTACAAATCAATTTTTTATGCAGCAACAACGAGTTTGCTGTATGAAAAATTGAATTGTAAAATGAAGTTGGCGATGCCAATGCACGGCTACGAATTTCGATTTAGCGTCGCGCATGCGCATTATGAAAAACTGGCCACCGGTACATATGGTGGCCCTGATGCGTGTTTCCCTCCTTATCTATGGATATTGCCCTTCTTCTATTTAGATGTTTTGTGGATGAGAATGGAAATCCATTAAGGAAGAGAGGGAAACTGTTTCACACGCCCTCTTGTGCTTGGGTTGAAGTACTAGTCCAACTTTTTTTTGGTGAGGAGCTCTGTAATTTTTAAATAGCTATTATACATACACCGAATACGATGCACCGAATAAAATACACCGAATACGATGCATCTAATATACAATTTGTGTAAAGCAAACATCGGCCAGTTGTTAAAAAGGGCAAATACCTGTTGCACAATTGGGCTAACCACAACCATAACCGTAAGCATAAATGTAATTTTTATGTTTTGTCCAGAACAAATCTGCTTATAAATAGTATGTATTTTAAAACTCCCGCATAGAGGATTTATTTTAGCCAATTTCACTAAATTAAACATTTTTGTGCGAAAAAACAGAAACGATACAGGAATTAGAAGATATTCCGGACATCGAATTGTTAACTAATATTGTAGTAATCTAAGGCCCCCTGCACAATTAACATAAACGTAAAATTAACCTCAACCACAAAGATGGAGTATTTGAAAATAATGTTCTTGTCTACAACTAATTCAATTAACATTAGCATTAAGAATGACCTTCAATCGTCAATAACCGTCAACATAAAGATGAAATTATTTTATCTTTACGTTTAAAATTACGTTTTGCCAGTTATACCAACCTTGTGTCTGCACACTCGTGAAATGTGGGTTAAAGGTTACCCTAAATATAATAGTAACTAACATTAATTAATACTAAATTACTACAATATTAGTTAACAATTCGATGTCAATCATTTCTTCTAATTCCAATGTCGTTTCTGATTTTTCACACAAAATGTTTAATTTAGTGAAATTGGCTAAACTGAATCCTCTTTGCGGGAGTTTTAAAATATACACGATTTTACGCAGAGTTGTTGTGGACAAAACATAAAAATTACAGTTAAGCTTATGGTTATGGTTGTGGTTAGCTCAATTGTGCAACAGGACTAATATTAATTGGTGTTAATTACTACTGTATTTAGGATAACCCTTAACCCGCATTTCACGAGAGCGCAGACACACGGTTGGTATGACTAGCAAAACGTAATTTTAAACGTAAATATAAAATAATATCATCTTTATGTTTACGGTTAATGACGATTGAAGGTCATTCTTAATGCCAATGTTAATCGAAATTAATTGTAGACAAGAGCATTCTTTTCATATTCGCCATCTTTGTGGTTGTGGTTAATTTTACGTTTATGTTAGGCCCGTTGCACAATTAACATAAACGTAAAATTAACCATAACCACAAAGATGGCGTATATGAAAAGAATGTTCTTGTCCACAACTAATTCAATTAACATTAGCATTAAGAATGACCTTCAACCGTCATTAACCGTAATTATAAATATGAAATTATTTTATATTTACACTCGATATCCACATATCTGAACTTTTCCTTTCCGCAAAATTCCATATTTCCGAACTCTCGTCACCTCGGGATAACCGAATCTGGCGCATGCGCAAAAGGTTTTTCTGGCTCATTCGACAGCGACATTGGACATTCGACAGCGACAAGTTCGGTTGTGTGGAAGTACAAGTTCGGAAATATGGTGAGAAAAAGTTCGGAAATAAGGGATTTCGGAAATATAGAGTTCGGATATGTGGACGTCGAGTGTACGTTTAAAATTACGTTTTGCCAGTTATACCAACCTTGTGTCTGCACTCTCGTGAAATGTGTGTTAAGGTTTACTCTAAATCTCAGTAGTAACTAACACTAATTAATACTAAATTACTATAATATTAGTTAACAATTCGATGTCCATCATTTCTTCTAATTCCAGTGTCGTTTCTAATTTCTCACATAAAATGTTTAATTTAGTGAAATTGGCTAAACTGAATCCTCTATGTGGGAGTTTTAAAATACACATGATTTTACGCAGATTTGTTGCAAACCATAAAAATTAAAGTTATGCTTATGGTTATGGTTGTGGTTAGTTCCATTGTGCAACAGGACTTAATTGTGCAAATGGCCTAAAGGCCGCTTTACAGTATTGCCGGCAAACAAAATCGCAGCAATTTTTATTGCGTGTACGCGTATTTGTGTTTATTTGTTAAGAAATTGTCCAAACCGACATAAATTCGCGTGCGCGCAATAAAAATTGCTACAATTTTTCTTGCCGGAAATAAAAATTGCAAACTGTAAAGCGACCTTAACGCCTAGCACAGGTGGTGTGAGGGCCGGCCTTATCCCCTCACTACCTTCGATGCGTGTGCGGTTGCTTCTTATCGTCGTCTCACTTCTGTTTGTCCTTTTTCATAACTGGCCGATGTCGACTCTACACACACGGTATATAAATATATAATGATAAATATATTGAACTATATAATTTCGAAAGGAAAATATTCTATTCTGATTGCTAATGGTTTTAATATTTTTTTTAATCGTTTAAGTAACAACACAACAGTTTTTTTTTCAAGGTATTAAATTTGTCCAACACCGAAAATAAGGATTATGGTCAAGTTAAATCTGTCATTCTCTCTCATTTGACTTAAATACAATGCATATGAGTTAACTAAACGATAAAGTGATAACATTTGAGTGATAACATTCATCAGCATCAGTTTTTCCAATGAGAAACATGTTTATAGTGAATTAAATCGTAATTTGTCTTTTATTTCTTCTATTAGTTTTTTCAATATTAGTTTCAAATTTATGTACCTACCTCAATAAATATACCTATTATTATGTACTGTGAATCGAACACACATTCATGTCAACTTTGCCCAAAAAGACTAGAACTAAGGAGACAGAGCTGCGGCTTTTCGCTGTATAACGCGAGGGGCTCGAATATGTCCGCCTCCAGGGGCGCTGTAAGCAGTTTCGTTCTGTACTAATCTGTGTGCGTTAGAGTCTGTGTGAATTTCCATGGTGCGAACACCGTGATATGTGGCAGATGCTCGATATTTTTCGTTGATTTGTAATCTTTGCAATTACAAATTTTCGTAATTATCAATATGAAAATGTGCTCTAAATATTTCATGTTACGTGCTTCAACGTTAACAATACAACAAAGGAAAATATTTCGTTTCACACATACATCGACATTGTCAAGCCAGAACGCACAGTGGGGCCAATTCCCAAAAACCTGGCAAAAACCCCCCAAAAAAAGTTTTGAACTTTTTATTGTTGAGTTGACAATAGGGACCCTTGCAGTTTATGTATTCACTAATATTAGTCCTTTATTGCTTGTATAGACTCCGGTAAAGCATTCGAAAACTCTCTTTCTGTGAAGCCATACGCATTGTGTAGTCGTAAAGAAAATAAACCCAAGTGTTTCAATAGTTGAGAAATCTTAAAAATACGGCAAATTTAAATAACACCAAATGGATTCTACTTCTAAAGGTTATTAGAATATAATGAAATATTGTGCAAAATTCTATGTTATTAAATCGGAAAATTATGAGAGAATAATCATTAAATGAAACTTTTACACGATGAATCAGACAAAAAGCTCACTTATTTGTTGGTTAAGTCCGTGGCACCCCGCGACACCGCAATAAAACTTATTAGGAACTAGCGACCCGCCCCGGCTTCGCACGGAAATATAAAAAATGGTTATTGTGGGTTATCCCTAAGAGATAGACATATACCATCGCGGACTTTTTTGTAGACCTTTTTTAAGGTGTACAATACTGTAGTACATTATTTTGATCTATCTCGTAGGGTTCAGCCAGCGTTTGCAATATAAGCGCAAAAACATGTGTTTATTTACATCACATTAGAAACCTCTAAAATTATCAGTGTTTCTCTACTATATTATGCATGTATTATACATATAAACCTTCCTCTTGAATCACTCTATCTATTAAAAAAAACCGCATCAAAACCCGTTGCGTAGTTTTAAAGATCTAAGCATACATAGGTAGTAGATAGATAGGGACAGACAGCGGGAAGCGACTTTGTTTTATACTATGTTATGATTATGAATGTATATCAGACTATAACTTATTATATAGAACAAATTTCAGCCCTCTGCGGTTTTTTATTTTTTGTTTTTTGGAAAGGTCTCCTGTACAGTGTGGGTTGTACTATGCGATGAATGTTGAAAAACTTGGTCATATGTAAATCGCTACAGTACATTGGGCCTGAATATAATAGAAAATATTCAGAGGCGAAATATTAAAATGTTTCACCATTTCAAATTTTTTTAATTTTTCGCATTTTTCCAGATATCTAATTTTGTTTTTTCAAAAATTTTTTTTTTCAAGATTTACTCATCTGATAATAATTATTATTATTCACAGATTGCAATGATTTTTTGTAGATACTAGTACTTCACACGATATTTCTATCACAAGAAAATAAGTATTTAACTTAATGAAAGATAGTATGGATGAGAATCCGCTATTAAAAATTGAAAATTATCTTTCCTCAAGAAGTGGGTCAAAATATTGTATACCGAATGACCTTAAAAAAATATATTACTACCTTAATTTCTAAGCTTAGAGGCAAATGACTTTCAGCTAATCGAATAGAATGATTTTTGAAAAAAAAATTAAGAATAGTTAAATTGCCGCCTTGAAATTTTCCGCCGTATCGGATTCGCCATAGGAATTTTCAAATTCCGTTTCCGAATTCGTAATCAGCGACACCGAAAACCCCCGAGTAACAAAATTCAGAGCAGTTGCTTGTCTTTCTGTTGATTTTCCATTAGCGGCCTCAAAAACCCTCGAGTAAAGATTTTCAGATCGATACACTTTTTGACTTTTGGCCAGGTTTTTGGGATTTGGCCCCACTGTGGAACGGCATAAACGCAATCTGGTGAACTTTACAGGAGACATATACGTAATATCAATTAATATTTTTGATAAACGTCTTAAAAGATTGCCTAACGGTTAAAAACATCAATTTTTTTTCTGTATAACATTTCAAAAAAAAAAAAAAATTAATGTGACTGTCTTTGCCTACCTCTCACAAACAATTAAAAATAAAAAAAAATGGCGCTTATGCCAAATCAGTACACATCAATGGTGATTATGCCAGAAGTAGCATAGGTGTTTGTGCCAAAAAATACGTGGTTTGTGCCAAAATTAAAAGGTGCCAAAATAATATACTGGTTTTATGCCTGTATTAACATAAAATACAAAATAAAAATCGTCAAAATTTATAGTACGTAATATTACAATAGTTTCTGTAATGAAAAAAAAAAAAAAAAAAAAACAAAATTTACCAAAGGTACAAGGTAAGTAATATGGCACTAACAAATGTAGCTACTTAGACTAAGAAATTAGGAAGTGTTGATTTTTAGGTCCCTTGTTTTCCTAAATCGTCTTCAAAATCCGTTTCTTCAAGTCGATCGGGAGTTGAGGTGCTAAACCGAGCACCTCAACTTCCTAATTTCTTAGTCTAAGTAGCTACATTTGTTAGTGATTGATATTCAAAGTGATAATTTTTAAATATTCAAAATACAAAAAAAATGTTAAATAGAAAAAGAACTCATGCTTAATTAATATACCTTTGTAACGGTAAAGTAAAAAAGGTATGTTGCTTAATTTTTTTTTGAGGGGTCGCGACCTTTAGCGTCGTCAAGATATACTATTTTCGCCTTAATTTAGATTGCAGGTGAGTAAAAGTTCATTCACAAAGATGAATTTCTCTCAGCCGTTTCCGTGAAAAACCCACATCCCATGATAAATCAATCACCCTGTACATGTACATTTAGAGAAATTACACAACAACAAAAAATAAACAATTCATCTATTTATCATGTAAAGAACTAAGTATGGAAGATTATCCCTATTTTTTTGTTGTACTGATCACATCTTGAATAGTCAATTTGGAACTAGTCTAGAAACCCTTTGTTTGTCTGGATGAAACGAAGTTTCCAGAAGCAAGCTGTTCCCTAAGAAGCGTATTTGTGAAGTTGCATATGTCTGACCAAATTTGTTTTCCGTATCGCCTTAAAGGAACAATGCGCACATTGATAAGTCCTTCTGTCAGAAGCATCCTTATGGATCACCATGTGTGTGGTTAAATCCCTTTTCCATTTCGTCTTATAGGAACAAAAACTGCAATCGTAAGTCGTTAACTCGGAAGCATCTTTATGAATCGGCATGTGTCTGGTTAAAGAGCTTTTCCATTTCGCCTTGTAGGCACAAAAATTGCAGTCATAAGTCGTTACCTCAGAAGCATCCTTATGAATCAGCATGTGTCGGGTTAATTGAGGTTTATGTATTGTCTTGTATGAACACAAACTGCAGTGATAAGTAATTACCTCGGAGGCATCTTTATGAATCAATATGTGTTTTCTCAAATAGCGTTTGTGTTTCGTCTTATAGGAACAAAGACTGCAGTCATAAGTCGTTACTTCGGAAATATCCTTATGAATCAACATGTGTTTAGGCAAACTGCTTCTCCATTTTGTCTTATAGGGACAAAAACTGCAGTCATAAGTTGTTACCTTGGAAGCATCCTTATGGACCAACAAGTGTTGGGTTAAATGGCTTTTCCGTTTTGCCTTATAGGGACAATGCGCGCATTGATAAGTCGTTACCTCGGAAATATCCCTATGAGTTAGCATATGTTTGGTTAACTGGTTTTTTCGTTTCGCCTTGTAGGAACAAAAACCGCAGCCATAAGTTGTTATTTCGGAAGCATCTTTGTGAATTAGCATGTGTGTGGTTAAATGGATTTTTTTGTTTCGCCTTGTACGAACAACAACTGCAGTCATAAGTTGTTATTTCGGAAGCATCCTTATGAACTAACAAGTGTCTGGTTAAATCGCTTTTTCGTTTCGTCTTGTGGGAACAAACATTGCAGTCAAAAGTTGTTATTTCGGAAGCATCTCTATGAACTAACAAGTGTCTGGTTAAATCGTTTTTTTGTTTCGCCTTGTAGGAACAAAGACTGCAGTCATAAGTTCTTATTTCGAGAGATTTTCGGTGAATCAGTACGTGTTGAGACAAAAGTCCCTTCTGTTTCGTCACATAAGGACAATGATAGCAATGATAACGTGTTACCGCTACGTCTTCAATTAAGTGGTGATCCTTTGGATTTTCCATTTTTATTTCATGACCATTCTGAGGAAATAACAGGTGTTAATTTGTTTCATGGTATTACAAGGCTATTTTGTTACCTTATTAGGGTCACTGTTGGTTGACGTTTGGTTTGTCTGTTGGTTATAAGTTTTATCCACAAAGGGTTGTATTTGAGTAACTTCACGAACTACCACACTGGAGTGAATTGGTGATAAACTGTTATTTGTATTGCTGAAAAATAAATGGCTATATTAAACACATTATAGACATGCTTACTACAATTATTAATTATATAAAACAAATTAAATGTGAAAACTAATGGTGAATCGCTCTTTACATTTTTATATGAGTGCAGAGGGAGTCTTTGGTGAAAATGGATTATGGAAAAAAATAGTTTTATTTCAACTTTGTGTCGAGTAGCATGTAAAACGCTACAGTTAGCTAATCGCGCTGTTATTTTTTGTAAAAGTACACACGTTCCGTTAAGGGGGGCTTTCCCGCTTTTCGGTTTCAAAAAATCGTTTTTTTTTTTTACAGAAATTGATGCGTAATACATTCAAATTTATTGTCCTGAAATTTTAAAGTGATCCGCGTATTAGATTTCCAGTTACAGCCGGATTAGTGACGACGGTCCCAGCGCTTGAAAAGAGTCACGCAGGGAAAATAGAGGTCGACAGTGTAAAGGAAGTGTTTCAACGATCCAAAGAAAAGCGTAATGTAAAATATGCTCAGTATATTGGCGAAGGGGACAGTCCGACCTCCAAGGCGATTTTAGATTTGGACCCGTACAACAACGATCCGAAAGTAATGAAAAAGGAAGGCGTCGGTCACGTGGAGAAAAACGCATGGGAACCAGGCTCCGTAATGCGAAGAAAACAAACAAGGGACTCGGGGGAAGAGGTACAGGAACACTGACCATCAAGGTAATAGGCGAATTGACAACTTATTAAGGCCTGTTACTTATTATCCGTATTCGGCGAAATACGGATTCAGTGGAAAAAATACGCGACGCTATCTGACGTGAAGCCAAAATGAGGTCTACAAGGCAGAGGAGGGTGTCCTGTACGGGCCCTGAATTGATGAGGAACTGTAAGTAAAAAAAATTCATAATTATATAAAAAAAAACTTCAAACACATTTTTCTTAAAACAACGTTTTTGAAACTGGAATGAGATTTTTCTCGGACACTAATTAACCGATGTTAATGATTTTTCTTTTAAAATGTTCACAAATGATGCCATTAGTGATCAACATAGAATTTTTTTTGATATTGCAAAAATCCGATTTTTAATAACAATTTAAAGGTAGAAATTTAAGGTGAAAATCGAACTTTTTTTTTAAAGTTGCACCAAATCGCGTAAAATTTGAATTTCGAAAAACCCCTATGATAAACACTAACAACAACCCTATATTTTATAAAAATGTTTCATTTTTTGATTCCAGATGAATAGCGTCGTAGAAAATTCTCATTTACATGAGACATGTCCGCCTGAAGTAGCTGCATTGGAAGAAGGATCGACGGCCGCCATTTTGGTTTAAAAAAATAAATAAAAAACTATATGTAACCTACATACCTGTATCTTTTAATTAAAAAAAAATGTCTCAATCCGTTTTATACTTTCTTCAAAAAAAAAAAATCCAAAAAAAAGATGTCGTTAGAACTATGTTTACTCAATTTGAAAAAGTTTACAGTGAAAGTACGTTAGTGTAGGCCTGAAGAGAATGACGAGTATGAAGATTGGTATGAAGAGCATTTTACAAATTATGAAAATTCTGGAGATGGATATCGGTTTGCAGTCATACAATTTTTACTTGTTGGCCGATGCTACGCGCATCAAATACGTCGAACAATCTTTGGTCGATGCGGCAAAAGAGGCACGTTCCAGCATTAAATCATCGAGAAAATGAAACTAGGAGAACTATTTGAACGTGGAAGGGGCTTTATGGTCCCGGGATCGCAGATTAACGGTAAGGAATTTTAAACAGTCGAATTTCTCATTTTTTCATGTCGACAACTCATTTTAAAACTTAAAATGCGTTTTTCTCGAGACATGCTTATTCATAATGGCGCACAGCATAACACCAACAATTTTCAATATTTTCGTTTGTTTGATCCACATCTTTAAAACAACATTTTGAAGTGAAACACATATGGATTTTTCGACAAGTTAATTTAAACAATTTTTATAAACAAACAATTGTCCTTTTTTCATCAAACAATTTACTCTTTTTCTTCAAAAACATGCCAATTACACAAAAATCATTATTTTTTAAATTCCGTATGTGTTTCACCAACTATACTCATGTAGATTAAGAGGATTATTTTTGTTCCAAATCAACATTTGCACCAGTTCTGCTGCGTGCGGTGAAGCGTCTCGACGACAATGTGTTTGTGGAGAGTGACTTTAGCGCTGCCATTTTGCAATATTTATGGATGAAATGTTTTTTTTTTTGTATTTTAATATCTGACCAATAGAGCGTTTTTTATTACTACATTTCCTTTAATCCGAAAAAAATATCGTCAAAAAAACGTTTTTTTAGGCTGTTACAGTGGTGTTACCGATTAACTGCTGGCTACCTTCTATGATTAAAGAAACCTGTGGTTACTTAACTATACAGTGTGTGTCAAAAGTTCAGGGACAGCAGGATAACTCGAGAAATATGCCTCCTAGAGAAAAATGACCTTAACAAAAGTTGTAGGATTTTCCCCCGGCAATCCAATAGTGACCTTGGATTTGACCTTGACCATGACCTTGAAGGGTCTGTCAAGGGCACGTCCGTTTTATCAAATAGGACCCCCCTATTTTTGACACCGGAAATGAAAAGAGCGGAAAATTTCACAATCTATTATGACCTAGTCCAACTCCTGGGATTTGAGCTTTAAAGCTATTCCAAGGTCGAATACAATTCAGACATTAAAGTTCGATAATACGTATCCCATAGAAAAATGATCTTCATAAAAGTTGTAGGATTTTTTCCTGGAAATTCAATTGTGACCTTGAATTTTACTTTGACCTTGAAGTCACATCAAGGTCATGATTGTACGTACTCATTTTCATACGTTTTTATCACATTAAACCCTCTGTGAACACCTGTGACCACCTATATCCACTTTTGACTGTCAATAAAAGTTCCAACCAATGTTAAACCCCTTTGACTAATTTTCACTGATAATGGTTGTATGTTAGATCTGACCAATATTATTTACAGCCGATAGTAATCAAAATTAAATGGAATTAGTCCATGACCTTTTTTAGTATCAGTGTAAAACCAAGTTATTAAATAGCCAATACATTCATGAACCTTATTATTTGAATCTTGGCAATCTATTTCATATTTCACAGTTATCTCAAAGGTAGGGTGTACAAAGCTAAACCACAAAATTTACAAGAATTATGACAACGCATATCAGACGAATGTGATGAGTATTTCATGAATGCAATCAACAGTTTTTATAATCGATCAGCTTACTCTCAAGAGGTTAATGGAGCACAATTTGATCACTTATTGTAATAATTAACTGTTTGGACGAGTCTTGCCTTAGCTGGTTAGACAGTGACGAGTCTTGACTTAACTTGCTGGAAAGTAAAGAGTCTTGCGTTAGATGGCTAGAGAAGTCTTTACCTTGGTCAACATTTTTCCATGATGCGTATTTATCAAGCTTCAATGCCTCAATTTTATTTGACCTTGGAATAGCCTTGAAGGTCAAATCCCAAGAGTTGGTCAAGGTCATAATTGATTGCAGTTTTCCGCTCTTTTCAATCCGGTGTCAAAAATAGGGGGTCCTATTTGATAAAACGGACTTGACCTTGACATAACCTTCAAGGTCATGCTTAAGATTAAATGCAAGTTCACCATTAGATTGCCAGGGAAAAATTCTACTATTGTATAATTGTATAAATAACCATTTGCAATAAGTACCGGGGCTAAGAATCGTAGCTAAAAGTCAACTTTACAGAAGTTTAATGGTGTCACTGTATGTAATTTCTATTTTGTTAGAACTTGAATGTATATCCAAAAAAATACCCTTTGCTTGATTTGTGCATTTCACCTTAGCAACTACAAAAAAATTGGTTTATTGATAGTGGAAAAGTTACCTGTCACAGTCTTCCTCCTCCGTTTTAATATCGAGCTCCTCTGACTTAATAGCCAAGCATGTCTCTTGATCATTACATCCAACTGTGTCTTCTTGTTTTACTGAACATTTGGTCGCAAATCGATACAAGTTTACCAAAGTTGTTTGACATGATAAACAGATTTTTAGATCCCTTGTGAAATCGATATCCTAAAAAGAAATGAAATCGTTAATGATAACCAGAATTCGGACATGCGTGTAAATGTAGACATTTTCCCCACTCCTTTCCAGGCTAGGGTCTTTTTACATGCTGCAGAGGACAGTCCCTTAAGCAAAAGCCATGCTCAGGCTGAATAAATCTAACAAAACGTTTTTGAGATAATGAGGTTAAAAATAAATATTGTGACCAGTGAAGCCCAATACTAGGGTTGGGATGTATGGTAGGAAACACAAGTTTTGTGTTTTGCTTTCACATTCCATCAGTTTACACATAATTTATTGCCTTATAAATGAGAAAGCAAAACAACGAGATATATTCACCATACAAACTCTATGAACTACTAAATGAGCGTATGAGTCGATGCTTCATTAACTTCAATATCGGTCTGAGAATGAACATATTTTGTTAGTGTGTTTGTGATTAAATATGTTTGTGTTGGCCTTTGATATACTTGTATTTTCCTTATTGTTGTATTATTTATTCTTATATAAACATTCATTTCAATTAAAAAGAGAACCTTCTTTACTTACAATTTCTGGAATACATTTGGCAGTTATAACTTCACCAGAACTTTCATTCAACATATTCAAATCAACACAGCGATTCCTTTTCAAACAGAGCCGACATATGGCATCATCAGAACTGCTTATGCCACCGGAATTTTCCTTCAAATATTCATTAATCTTTGCTATATCTACTTCCATACCATTCAAAGTCCCACTGAAAGGGGATATGCCGTTCTCTGAATCTAAACACATGGATTTGAATTTGAAAAATGTGTAAATACTGTCTGAACATCTTTCACATATCAAGTAGTCCTCGTTTAAAGAAAAATCCTGAAAAACAAATTTCTACTGGATAAACATGTTGCATTACGAGACCAAGTACCTAACTTAAGCCACGTTTATCTTAAACTTTATATAAGTGTATTATTTTAGAATCAGGCTATTATATATACTGGAAATATTACTACAAGAACTTACTATTTTTAACAGCAGTACGTCGAGAATTTCTCTTGTAATTTTGTCAATCACTTGGATATCATTCGACGCTTTGAGACACAGTTTACACGATTTCTGTGTTGTCATTTTTTATTATGAATTACACTGATTAGAAGTAACTTT
Organism: Aromia moschata; assembly: GCA_029963805.1. Classification (NCBI taxonomy): domain Eukaryota; kingdom Metazoa; phylum Arthropoda; class Insecta; order Coleoptera; family Cerambycidae; genus Aromia; species Aromia moschata. Next base: position 135,664 of record JAPWTK010000593.1, read on the forward strand.
TGTTGTTTTTCATTTAATTAGATACTTTGTGATTTCTAAACTGAATTCTAAACATGATGCGTCGCAATTTTAATTTTAGTAGTAATTTTACGTTTTTTAATAAGAATGGAAATGTATAATATCACACTTAACCTAACTATTTCGTCTGCTTTTCACACTCCCAACCCGAGAATAATACACCACCGAGAAACGACAGCAAAGGCACAGTTTAATGCTTTCAGAATTCTGAAAGCATTAAACTGTGGCAAAGGTTCTTGCGTTGACCGTTTTTGTATGCGCATGCGCCAACTAGGTTGTGTTGTTGTCAGTTGCCATCTTGGAATTGTATACGGGGTGGTATGTATGGCGGTATGGTAATTTCTCTTGTAATTTTGTCAATCACTTGGATATCGTTCGACGCTTTGAGACACGTACAGTTCTTTCAGTGTACATCTGTTAAAACAAACTTCTCTCAGAGTACTTGGTTGTGTTTACGTCATGTCGATAGAGCCATAAAACATCAAAGGGGCCGCCGGCATTTCCGCTTCTCGGTGGTGTATATTCTCGGCTCCCAACTGCGGCGGGATTCCATTTTGATGCGAGTTTACGAAATCGAATCGATTTCGCTACTCGATACTAAATTCGGTATCGACCAATTTGGTATTCTCATTCGAGTTCGTTTTAAGATACGATTGACTATACACTCGAACCCCTCTTATTTCACCTTCGCTTAATTCACATCCTCTGTTATTTCACTACGTTTCCCCCTATTAGGTCGCGAAACCGTCCCGGTTAAGTAGCCGCCTGTAAAGGTTTTAGAACTACGTTTGGAAATTGGATTCTCGCACGAATATGTACAATTTTCATTAAAAAAATGATTGTGTAATACATTTATTGATTTAAAATAGGTTAGATTTGTTGATTTAAATTCATTCAAGTGGAAAATTGAAATTTGTCACGCACGACTGGGTATACTTACATTGATTTTTCGTTCAGTTGGCTCATTTTTCGTTATAACAATTGCTGTGGTATATCTCTAAATATTTCTTTTTGCAGTTAAAACACAAAAAAGTTGAGGTTATGATCGCGACTTAAGGGAGGCAAAATTTCGCGACTTAAGCGAGGTAATTATGCACGGATTTGGCGACTCAAGAGGGGTTCGAGTGTATAGCGTAGCATTCGTAGTGCGCACGCGCTTTCACATATACTGTTAGCAGATTTGAATTTGGTGCCCTTTTTTATTTAACGTTTAATCAACCCAACCAGTTGTTAGACTTAACTATACTTACCAGTGGTTATGATTTATTATTGTTTATTTATATGATATTGTTGCGTGTTTCAATATGCTACCAATAATACATAATGATTTTCTGAGGATTAGTCGAAGACACGAAAATAGAGTATTCATTTTTCATAGACGCTTGTTAAGGAACCATAGTAATCCTTTTGAGCTTCCTAATGAGCGCTTTATCGAATTGTATCGACTTAATAAAGAAGCTACTAGATGCATTATTAACGTATTAAATCCATATTTGGCAGAAGGAGTATATAGTAACTCTATTCCCTATTATATAAAATTGTTGTATTTTCATTACATAAAACTTTATATTCTATATTTACTTTTTGTCACATCTTATTATAATTTTTTCTTGCCTCGGAATTGTAAAGTCGACCTCTGGCCAACTCTGGATTTTATATCATATAATGTAATATTATATGTCAATGTGTTTCCCTTATCTAAAGCTTAAAAACCATATATATACATCTTAAATATTGTAATATTAATTATTAATTTCATTAACATTTACACATTTTATTTGTAGCCAGGTACACTCTTTCAATAACCAAGACACCCAGTCTGTGGACTAGATAGAAATGTGTTTAATGCGAGAGACACCTTGTTGTTCACAGTTTACCGACTTTATGTCATGGATACTCTTAAAAATATGCGTTTGAGGTGAGGAATAAATCATAGAATATGAAACATCAATAAAAACATCACAGAAGAACTATTCAGTCTTTAAAAACATCTCGAAATCGAGTAACTCGGTACCTTTAGAGATGCCGGCTAATACGGTATCATTTTCATCGTTGCGACTTTACTTTTAAAGGCGGCACTTCACTTGGCGTAGCGTATTCGTATATTTGTTGTATTTGCCCAAAAACGGCGATGTGTAGAGAATCTAGTTCGTTATATTTGCTTTATTTGTACAAATAACGCGAATAGCGCTAACAGCAAATACGCGTTTCCGTCCGTTGTCGGTTTTCAATCCCACATCAAAGAAGTCAAATAAGCCGAATATTTGCGTTAACCGTCCACACTTGGTTTACTCTCAGTGTACTCAATAGCTCGCTTACGGCGTGTCGCGTATGTAGGTTATGTTTTCAATGTGTGTTGTTTTTGCATTGGCAAAAAAGTGAAAAAAAGTTGAAAACTGGTTTTTGTGGCAAAATGAACTGGACAAACCAAAACGTAATGACATTTTTTGGAGTTGTACCAAATGCACCCTTGTACTTGGGACCCCAAAAATAGCTGTCATAAAAATAAAAACAAATTAAACGAGGCATGGATGGATATTAAAAATAAAATGGAACAACCGTGCACGATTGCGGACCTAAAAAAAAGAGGGAATCTTTGATGTCTGCTTCAGGGGGTACAGAACAAAAATCAAGAAAACAGAAACTTCAGGATCAGGCACATCCAGCGTATACCAACCAACATGGTTTGCTTACGAATTTATGAATAGTTTTCTGGGAACCATCTATAAATGCAACCCATCTAAGAATACTGAGGTAAGTAAAAAAAAATAAAAATTAAAACACATTCATTTTGTTTACTTTTCTTTATTGAGCCATATGTCACATGTAATTTATATGTTAAAACATATCAATGGTGAAAGCTACTAGCAAACTCTTTTCTTATTTCTACTGCGTTCCTCGGAGGCCTCCTAGGAACACAGTTATCCAGTCTTCTTCTGTAATCGGCATCTGTAAATTAGAAAAAAGTAGTTGTAGTTTATGCAATATCTGTTTCTGCATAGTAATGGTAATTAAATTATTGGCTACTAAACAAAAATTAAATTGGTTGGTAAACTAAAACACAAGTACTTTCAATCATTCTCTATTTTAGGATAACCATGATCAACAGGACGCAGAAAACGTAAACACCAGTCAAGATGATACAGACGCGATAAATACTGTCAGTGAAAGTGATACATCAAACTCGGAAGTAGAACGCCCATCCCGCACATCATATGGTAGTTCAATGGATCAAGCTTCATCCTCTCAACAGCATTATTATATTTTTTTATATTTAAGTACAAGCATTATTAAAAAATAATAATAAAAAATTATTAAAAAAATAATAAGTTAATAAAGTTGCTTTCATTAATATGATGTTTCTTTTCATACCTTAATGTTATCCTTCAGAACTTGGTATAGAGCAGCACATACTTCTTGTATGATCTTTGAAATAACTTGACTGGATATCTTGAAGAGATAATGTAGGTAAACTCCTGTAACTATCTCCAGAGGCCAAAAAACGCAAAGTTACAGCTAATCTCGCTTTAGAAGGAACACTTTCTCTCCATTTAGTATTTCTCTTTGAAGTTATTGGATCAACTTTTTGTAATAGGAGCTCAAAATCTGTAAATGACATTCTGCAGAAATTATGGAATTCGTTCGAGGGTTCTGCCAACATTTCTTGGAACTGTCTCTTCCATACTTTCCCTGGAAAAGACAATGTTATCAGTTAGTTTCAGTGCATCAAAATACATAGGAAATGATAGGTCTGATCGCAGACAGAACTTTTGTTTTTGTAAACCTGTGTTATTAATTCTTAAAATATATAATTCTTAAAATATTATTCCTTAAAATATATATAATGTACATATATGTATATATGTACTTACTTAGTTCGTGTTTTATGGATCATGACCATCCACCAGCGTCGTGTTCGCCATGATCTTTTAGTAACTTTGTACTTTTGTAGATATAACATGTACATACCAATAAGAAGCATTCAGGTAATAATAAGCTGCTGTCGCTGTCAACACGTCCATGTCGTCCATTCACTGTGTTCACTGATTCACAAATATTCAAACATATTTGGCATGTTTGAGTGTTTTTGCTATATGTGTGGATGGCATGTTTGGAATATTTGCGAATACATAAATATTTGGACAAATACAGCGATACTCAAACACAAATACGCTACGCCAAGTGAAGTGCCACCATAAGCGAATGGGAATCGCAAAACTTGACGAAATCGACAACTTCGATATCGGATTCTCAATTGGAATCCCGCTGCAGTTCGGTTATCCCGAGGTGAAGAGAGTTAGCAAATGTGGAATTTCGCGGAACGGAAAAGTTCGGATATGTCGATGTCGAGTGTAGTTACTTATATCATATCCAAGATTCCAGTCTTCTTGGTTATATCGGTGAGTGCATAATATGGTAAATAGTGAATATATAAATAATCTTGTATATAATAAATATTTGAATTAATTAGAAAAAAAATCAGGCGGTGTTGTATTCGCGATTGCGAAAGTAAAGGCGGAACAAAGGGAAGAATTGTTTTTAATGTGCCAAAAGTAAGTGAAATGATGAATGAAATTTACATGTTCCTTCGCTGATACGGGACACATTTTCAACGTGTTTACAAATATTAATTTTAAGAATAGCAATAATTTTAATAATACCAAAACCTTTACTTTATTCTGAAGGTAAATGAAGTGAAAAATCATTCACCACCCCGCTAGCGAATATATTCAAGTTAAAGTCTCCACCGTGTATGTATCGTCGATAAAAATTTGATAGTTAATAGGAAATCGTATACACAGTCCATCTGTCTCTTTCGCTCCCACTGCACCCCGTATCTATCCATGCTTTCGTCTTAACGGCACACAAAAGTGGACTTACGTATAACATTTGAAAAACGGATTTTCATTATTAAGCAACGTGCATGTGTTTTATAAGTAAATTCCACTTTCGTAAAAAATTAATTTCACGCGGTACATTATAGGCAAAATACTATAGAAATCAACCATAAACTCATGTGAGCACCAACCTCGCAATTCCTCCGGCTGCATTTTTTCAGCCTTCATTTTTAGAAGTTCAAAAGTTTCCTTGCTGAAACCATACGATGGCTTCATGTTCCTTAACTACTTGTTCAATTTCACTTCATCAATGGTAGGAAGCTGCATTATCTTGTACTATCTCAAATGATTGTACAAACTTTTTCTTTTTGTACGAATCAGTAGACATTGAAGTATCCAATCATTAGTGTACCGAATTCCATTTGGACCTTTGCACTTCCGCAGCAGCGTCCAGACATGCTTTTACCGATTCCCGTTGCATCAGTGGTAACCCCTCGATGGCTGTCATTTCTGTTGTTAATGCAGTGGAATAACACTCGGGTGCACAATTTGGTAATAAACTTGAGCCTTTATTTACACATGGAATACAGAATTGTACGTATTTTGGCATCTGACATTACAATTGACATTTACATCAGTGTTACCAACTTGACTCAGCCAAACCAAAACTGACCAAATATATTACAACACCCTCCCTATTTGGTGAGTCCCTGATGTTGAATACACCTTATCAACTTCTGGCGATCCAAAGCCTTCGTTAAAGAATCTGCTACCATCTGATTAGTTGGAATGTACTGTAGGTCGATCTCCTTCTTCTGCACTCTATCACGCAAAAAATGGTGGCGTACGTCTATATGTTTGGTTCTTGCCTGATAACCACCATTAAGAGCCAAATTTCGTGCTCCCTGATTGTCGACGAAAATGCTAGTAGGATTGTCATTAGAGGGGATTATTTCTTGAGACAATACTCGTAGCCACAAAGCTTCTCGAGTCGCAGCAGACATAGCCATGTATTCGGCTTCTGTGGTGGATAGGGCTATGGTCGGCTGCTTCCTGGTACACCAAGAAATAGGGCCCCCATCCTTGAGGAAAATATAGCCAGTAACTGATCTTCTCTCATCGGGGTCTTTGTGTTTGACAATGTTCCCAGATGCATCCCTCTTGGTTCGTAAAACCCATTTGCAGTTCAGAGGTTTTTTCCCAGAAGGAAGGTCTACCAACTCCCAAGTGTCGTTGGCTAACTGGGATTGGTATTCTCGATCCATTGCCTCTCTCCATTGAATTCTGTCAGCACGATTGATAGCCTCTTCAACAGTTGTAGGATCTGACGGCTCTACTGTGAATGCAGCATAGAGTTCAAAATCCTCAAGTGCTTTAGGAACTTTGCGAGTGCGCTGATTCCTAGTTCAGACTTCTGCTTCGTGATAAAAATCAATTGGCCGGGAAGGTTCAAAGTCTGGATCCTCTTCATTGTTTTCCTCGTTCTCACTGTTGAGTGTCTCTTCCGAATCGTTTGTCACGGAGAAATGTTCTTCCTCCTTTTCTGTGACGTCTTCCCTAGTACCTCTTCCTAGCTGACGTCTTTCCTAGGAACATCTGTAGGAAAGATTAGTTCACCTTCTGTGGTTTCTGATTTTTCTAAGAGAGAATTTCTTTTTTCTGTCTCAAAGAACGTCACATCTCGTGATTCAAAGACGATTTTCTCTGTAGGGTCATACAGCCTGTACGCCTTGAATTCAAGGCTGTAACCCACAAAAAATGCATGCTGTTGCACGGTGGTCTAATTTCTTCCTTTTTTCTTTAGGCACATGAGCGAATGCCTTGCTACCAAAAATGCGTAAATGTGACACACTTGGTTTCTTATTAGACCATAATTCTTCTGGCGTCTTGTGTGCACATCTGGATATGGAACGATTCATCAAATACACACTTGTGTATGCAGCCTCGGCCCAAAAATCGTTGGGTAGGCCTGATTCGATCAGCAAGCATCGAGTGCGTTCCAAAATTGTGCGTCCTAGGCGTTCAGCGCGGCCATTTTGCTGTGGTGTGAACGCGCAACTGGTTTGGTGGATTATGCCGTTGTCTTCACAAAAAGCTGCAAACTGTTTGCTGCAAAACTCACCGCCATTGTCGGTTCGGATGACCTTGAGTTTTTGTCCAGTTTGTGTCTCGGCTAATCCTTTGAATGCTTTGAAACAATTGAGCACCATGTCCTTGGTTTTTAGGAAATACACAAACGATTTGTGGCTGAAGTCATCTAGGAACGTCAAAATGTACCTGGAGCCTGCTAGGGAGTTGACCTGCATTGGACCTATGAGGTCAGAGTTTTTTCCCGGTGAAAAATTGATTCCTTGAACCATGCCTTCCCCTAGCTTGATGAGACTGTCGCAGTTCAGATGGCCTAGACGTTTATGCCAAAGGTCAAGGTCATTCACTTCGGTTATCAATGCTGTTGCTGGGTCAGGTTTTCTGGGTACATTTAACTTGAAAAGGTTGTTTTCAATTGAACCTGTCGCAATGACTTCTTGCTTCGCATTCAGAATTCTTGCTCCGGAAGAATTGAAAATCACTGTGTTTCCTTTCTCTACTATTTGACCAACGGATAGTAAATTCACTTTCAGTTCTGGAACGTAGTAGACATTACTTACGTTCACATCAGACTCGTGCCCATCAATGTTCACTGGCAGATTGATGTTTCCAACAATGTCTGTCGTCATTTTTTTCGTCGTTGGCAGTGATTATGTTCAACTTTTCGGCCTGTCTAATGTTTTCCAAGATGTTGTTGAACGCTGTTAGATGAGTTGAAGCACCGGAGTCCAAAAACCATTCAGCAGTTTTCGTTGATTGCACAGAAAACGCGGCAAAGAAAGATCTGTCATCTTTTGTCTTTGGTTTGTTTGCATTCTGATCACTGTTCCGGTTTTTGTCACTGTTCTGACTCTTATCACTGCTCCTGTTCTTGTCACAGTCACGTGCGAAATGTCCATGCCGATTACAGTTATAGCAACGCGGCCCCTTTTTCGGATCGTTCCGCAACCTGTCCGAATTGTTCGAATCGTTTCGATTCACTGCACAAGGTCCTTTGCTCCTCTGACCGTAACCGTACATTGCAAAGTTTTTCGCGCGCGATTTTTCAGTCTGTTCTACAGAAACATCCTGTAGAAGTTTGTTCTTGATTGCGTCTGCTGTGACAGCCACTCCTGAGCTTTCGATGCCCATTAACATCGGTTGAAAGTGTTCTGGTAGGCCTGCTAGTAAAATAGTGCCTACCCACTCATCTGACACATTTAAACCAATGCTTGATAGCTTGAATGCTGTCGTGACAATCGTGTTCACGTACTCTTCCACTGATCTGCAACTTTCCAGGCGTGTAGTGATTAAAATTCGCAAAAGTCCTACACGACGAGTTAAGCCATTGTCAGAAAAGGCTTCGGCAAGTTTGTCCCACGCTTCCTTCGATGTGGTTGTGGACTGAATGTGAGCATAATTTACTGGATCGATTAAAAGGATAATTTTTGCTCGACACTTTTTTGTGCTTTTTCGGATGAACTGCAGCTATTACGCCCTCGGTTGTCGTTGGTTCTACACATTCCCACAACTCGAGATCTTCCAAATACGCCTGTACAGCAAACTTCCAACTGTCATAGTTCTCACGGCCCCGGAGTCGTTCAATCGGCGGGTGTTGAGACAAAGCCATGATTCATGAAATTTTGTTATACGGTTCGCACTGTGTTCTGGTACTGGATTGACAAATACGGGCCCTGGGCCCATAACCTGTTGTTAATGCAGTGGAATAACACTCGGGTGCACAATTTGGTAATAAACTTGAGCCTTTATTTGCACATGGAATACAGAGTTGTACGTATTTTGACATCTGATATTACAATTAGAGATGTGTAGTTCGTGACCGAAAAGTTCGAACGAACTATTATTTGAGTGAACTGAACGAACTGTTTCACTCTCTTAGCAGGTTATAGTTCGTTTTGAACTGTTTTTCAGTTTGAAATATTTCGTTCGCTGATAGATCAACAGACCGGATGGGAAACGTGAAATAGAATGAATTGGTTTAACAGTGAAACTGAAATAAGTGACGAACGCCGACTGCCATAAAAAACGTTTTATTTTTCAAGGCGGCACCGGTGAAACATGCCGAAATCGAACTTAAATAAATGGACTATAAACAAATAGAAAAACTTCGTGTATATGATATGCCGCGCTGACATTACTGTTGTCAAATTATTCTTATTATATTTTCGAAGACTTTTTATTATTTTGAGTTTAGTATAGACACGCCACTGTTTAGTCATACTGAAATATTCATGATAAAAATATAGAATAAACATTATTTTAAACCAATTCAGTATTATTTATAAACAATATAAAATATGCGTAGAAATACAAATAATAGTTTTGTGTTTAATGACACGAATGACATATTTTTATCATTGTTATGCTGGGTACTATGTGTACTGTTGTTTGTAGCTGCCGCTGCCGAAATTTCGGTCCTTGTGCGTTGATTGTCGACTACCGCGATCGTACGCATTAGGGATGGGCATTCTAGTTCACTTTGATGAATAGTTCGTACAGAAACAGTTCATCCAACTGAATAGTTCTTTTATACAGTTCGAAATGAACTATAGTTCTTTCGTTCCTACATTTCTCTTGTGAAACGATGAAATGAACGTGATGCGTACGAACGCGGTAGTCGACAATCAACGCACAAGGACCGAAATTTCGGCAGCGGCAGCTACAAACAACAGTACACACTAGTACCCAGCATAACAATGATAAAAATATGTCATTCGTGTCATTAAACACAAAACTATTATTTGTATTTCTACGCATATTTTATATTGTTTATAAATAATACTGAATTGGTTTAAAATAATGTTTATTCTATATTTTTATCATGAATATTTCAGTATGACTAAACAGTGGCGTGTCTATACTAAACTCAAAATAATAAAAAGTCTTCGAAAATATAATAAGAATAATTTGACAACAGTAATGTCAGCGCGGCATATCATATACACGAAGTTTTTCTATTTGTTTATAGTCCATTTATTTAAATTCCATTTCGGCATGTTTCACCGGTGCCGCCTTGAAAAATAAAACGTTTTTTATGGCAGTCGGCGTTCGTCACTTATTTCAGTTTCACTGTTAAACCAATTCATTCTATTTCACGTTTCCCATCCGGTCTGTTGATCTATCAGCGAACGAAATATTTCAAACTGAAAAACAGTTCAAAACGAACTATAACCTGCTAAGAGAGTGAAACAGTTCGTTCAGTTCACTCAAAGTCTACATCTACCATTGTCGCAATATTTGCAGTGCCTAGCATGGCTAAATTCAAAACATTATTCATGTGTCCAGCAGAATTTGCATGTTTTTTTTTTTATTTTCTCGTTTATGTGATTTAAATCCGTTACTCCAGTTTTGGTCCAAGGTGTTTCTCCGCCAAACAAAACACTGCGTTCAATACATCGCATCCACTTAACCACAAATGTTTTTTAAATAAGTCATTAAATGTTCTTACAAATTGTTTACTTTTTCCTTTCACGGCTAATTTTAAATTAATTTGTGGAGTGGGCCTACCTAGAGTTAGTAAAGAGCTAGTAATTTGCACTTTTTCCTCCAAACTCAAGCTAGAGAATGGAGTTTTTAATAAGTTTTGAATATAATTCATTATTCCAAACTAGATTGTAACCGAGTTTATATTTATAAAACGTGAGCGATAAAACAGCAATCGCAATGTACGAAAACAATTCACAAACTAACCGATCGATAATTCTCGTGCGCTCTTAAACTCCGTACATCATATCTATAGGATTCGCCCACTACGCGTAATAATTGTGGAGGGGCAAGCAGTAACAATACGCGTTCGCTTTTTTCGTATTGCACGGAAGCATGATCGTCGTGCCGCTTTTTCGTATTGCGCGTGTCGACTCCCGCGCCGCGATCGGAAACCAGTGGCGTTGGAGATAGAGACCTAGCGTCTAGTGGATTCGTAACGCTGCGGCCAAATAATATTCAGATGGTTTTAACGCTAGGGATGGGGCCAGGCGATAAATTAAGAATGCATCCATTAATTACTAAATAAAATTATTAATGCTAAATTGTTGGTAGTGCGCGCGCATCAGCGCACCTTATAGCCCACCGCCACTGCAGTCCACTAATATCAACAGGCAGTGCCACTGCATTTTTTTCTTGTCTGAGTCAAGGCATGTAAATTTAGATGAATTATGGTTAATTTTGCACAGCAGTAAGTCCAAGGAATGCCTATCTAACAAACAACTGTTAGAACTAAGTTGACAGGTAAAGATTTAATTGGGTGTATGTATGCAGAAGAAAAATAAAATGCAGAGTAATCCAGTTTAAGTTAGTTCATTTCTTGCACAGAAGTGCTTGTGGTTAGCACTTCATATACATTTAATAATATGTAATTTGCTATTTTTTAATATTGTATGTTTATATTTTTTATATACCCTACATAAGGGAAATTGTGGGCTCAAACCACAATACATATGCGTGTATCGTGGGCTGAAACAACATTAAAACTCAATACTCTTGAATTTGAAGCCAAGACCACTGAGAAACGGTAAAAAAAGTAAATAAAACCAACATTTAACTGTTTAACCTTTTCTTATATAACAATTTTCAGACGTGGACTGATTTTAAATACAATTTAAAAAAGAAAACTGTACATATCCAAAGAAGCTTGCCTTAAACTGGTGGAAAGCCACTTGAAGGAAGATTATCCGAGGTGGAATTGAAGTTATATTAGTTATATTTTAGAAGAAAATTGTACAGGAATAGGTGAGCCTGAATTAGGCATCCCTACTTCTACAGAGCAAGAACGTATCGACAAACAATAAACCTTTTTTTCCTTTTGAAATCCTTGTTTCCTTTGATATACCCCCCGCAATGACATTATTTCTTACTTGTCGACAATATATCTATGTATTAATTGCCTCTGCTCTCTTACTTAAGCGATATACATAACTCTACATAACGTCTATTATGTACATTAAACAGTCACACTTTAATTGTTGTGGAGCAAGTATCAATCCGCGAGTACAGCGATTTTGTTGAATAATTCCCAGCATTTGAAAATATTTTAAGGTTAGAGCAGTGTACGAAAACAATTAGCTATTGTTACATAAATAATTATGTTACAAAATGATTTACTTATAATCCAAGCCCTTATCTTAATCTTCAAATAAACTTTACAAACATCAACAAATGCAGAGGAATCAAAAGTATATGAATATACAAACAAACACAAAATCGCTTTAAAAATTAAAATGTCTACGCTTGAATCAGCCCTAAATTATTGCAGTTAGATGATTATCTAACCTTCTTCATCGAATTAGATTAGAAAGAAATAGATATATCGTTTTGCCAAAACGATAGCTAGCTTGGTATCGAGATTTTGGTATAGAATGAATGTCAAAAATACGATACGATAGCAAGTTAGCAGTCGGTCAAGCTAAAGCCGCTCTTACAACCTTGAATAAATAAAGCTGTGATTCGGTGAATTGTGTCTTATTGGTACCATCGACGACCCCTATTATCTCCACCTACCACCTTACGAACCCCGACCCATCTCCACTGTTTAAAAGCTGCCGTGGGCAACTAGACCAATTACGTAAATCAACAAAGCAACGTGTTGCAAAGCAACAACTGGATGAGGCCAAATTAATGGAATGGCAATTGATAGATTCAAGGGTGTTGGAAAGCACAAATAAGGAAACAATTAATGAGTGTGTGACTACTATACAGTAACTATGGGGCGAGTACAATTTTTGAAGTAAATAAACGCCATGTATTGCAGCTACTGTCGGATGCGATATATGTTACTTGAGGCCGGCGTCTAGATAGGGCATATACTAATTTAATCCATACTACACGTTTGGCACATGGGCTCCACCGAACTGCCAAAACTGTTAGGAAGTGTTATCGTAATGTCGACAGCCAATTTATTTCCAGGCAAAGAAGTGGATGTGCCCGAACAACATACAAACGTGCCCTCGTTACACAACTTTTACTTATATTAAAAATGCTCTAGTTACGTCTGTGGACGTTGAACGCTCTTTCTCATCTTATATAAGTGAATTTTAAGTGACACTCGCCAGAGTTTAACTCCCCTGTACACATTATTATTTGTTACGTTAAATACGGAAATTATTGATAATTTATGGAAACTCGAATGACAGTACAGAAGATAGCGTCAGTTACCGTGTGTATGCAAGTTCTGTGTCTTGTGCAAGTGTTCCTTTGCTGATTAGTTGGGCGACAACAATCACTAACACATGTATAATGTATGTAACCTGTTTAACATTTCGTAACCTTATTGATTGTAGTATCCTGAAGCCATCCCTGGTAAACTACCCATCTGTTATTAATTTACACGCTGTATTTATAATATTTAAACGCTTTTTTTTCTATTTTTTGTAAACATCTCAATTTTACAGATTTGCGTTTTGTACATTTATTGAATACATAATTGACATGTCAAAAAAACAATTCATATAACTGTTATATAAAAAAAAACGTAATTAAACATAGAAAATTACTCCTATTTTTTTTTTGTTAGCGCACTGGTCACATCCAAACGAGACAACATATGACTGCTCTAATAACTTATGTTTTGTCTTATAGTAACAAAGTGTGCAGTTTGTAAGCTGTTAGCTAGGATGGATTTTTGTGAGCCCGCATATGTTAGATTTGGGTAAATCCTCCATCGTTTTCGTGTTGAAGGAACAAAATTTACACTGATAAGTCGATAACACGAAAGCATCTTTATGAACCAACAGGTGTCTGGCTAACTTGCGTTTCAGTTTTGTCTTGTAGGGTCAAAGTTTGCGGTTGAAAGTTGTTACCTTGGAAATGGATTAGCATGTGTCTGGTTAAACTGCCTTTTTTGTTTTGCCTTGTAGGAACAAAAACTGCAGTCATAAGTCGTTACCTCGGAAGCATCCTTATGAATCCACAAGTGTTGGGTTAAATTTCTTTTGAATTTCGCCTTATAGGGACAATTTGTGCATTGATAAGTCATTACCTCGGAGATATCCTTATGGGTTAGCAAGTGTTGGGTTAAATAGCTTTTTCGTTTCGCCTTGTAGGAACATAAACTACAGTCATAAGTTGTTACCTCGGCAGCATCCTTATGAGTTAACAAGTGTCTGATTAAATAGCCTTTCTGTTTCGCCTTATAGGGATAAATTGCGCATTGATACGTCGTTATCTCGGAAATATCCTTATGAGTTAGCATGTGTCTGATTAAATGCCTTTTTTGTTTCGTCTTGTAGGAACACAAATTGCAGTCATAAGTTGTTATTTCGGAGGTATCTTTTGTGAATTAGCATGTGTTGGGTTAAATTGCTTTTTTGTTTCGCCTTGTAGGAACAAAAACTGCAGTCATAAGTTGTTATTTCGGAAGCATCTTTGTGAATTAGCATGTGTCTGGTTAAAAAGCTTTTTCGTTTCGCCTTGTAGGAACAAAAACTGCAGTCATAAGTTGTTATTTCTGAAGCATCTTTATGAATTAGCATGTGACTGGTTAAAGAGCTTTTACGTTTCGCCTTGTAGGAACAAAAACTGCAGTCATAAGTTGTAATTTCGGAAGCATCCTTATGAATTAACAAGTGTAGGATTAAAAGCCTTTTGAATTTTGCCTTATAGGGACAAAAACTGCAGTCATAAGCTGTTATTTCGGAAGCATCTTTGTGAATCAGCATGTGTTTGGTTAAAGAGCTTTTTTGTTTCGCCTTGTAGGAACAAAAACTGCAGTCGTAAGTTGTTATTTCAGAAGTATCTTTGTGAATTAGCATGTGTTTGGTTAAATTGCCTTTTTGTTTCGCCTTATAGGGACAAAGACTGCAGTCATAAGTTCTTATTTCGAAAGACTTCCGGTGAATCAGTACGTGTCGAGACAAAAGTCCCTTCCGTTTGTCACATAAGGACAATGATAGCAATGATAACGTGTTACTGCCACGTCTTCTATTAACTTGTGATCCTCGGGATATTCCAATTTTATTTCATTACCATCCTAAGGAAATAACACATGTCAATTTGCTTCGCAGTTTTACAGGGTGATATTGTTACCTGATTAGGGTCCCAGTTGACAGACGTGTGGTTTGTCTCCTGCTCATAAGAACTATTCACAGAGGATTTTATTTCAGTATCTTCAGAACGTATCACACTAGAATTAGTTAGTGAAACAGTGTTATCTGTATTCATAAAAATATATGGCTATATTAACACATAGGTGATATGCTTTCTACAATTATTAGTTAAATAGTGATTGATCGAAACCATTCGTTAAAAGTATTTGGGCTTGTAAACAAAACCGATTTTGACTTGAGCTAATAGGCCCATGGTGGACTTAAAAAAATATTTTGAAGATTGTTGCACGTTTGGTTATCAAATCGCTGCCACTTCCCTTATTCAAATGGAAATGTATCTTTCTTATTGCATTTTTAGATTATCCCTCAATTACTAACCACCCGTCTTTCAGACGGCATCATATACTTACCAAACTTATATTTTAACAAATGGGCATATTTAGTTGTCCTCACTTTATGTAATTTCAATCTACTTTAAAATACGCCTGCAATCCAAAAAATCACGGTTCTGTGTTGTACTGACTGTTTTATATCGCGAATCAAAGTGCTTGTGCCGTCTGAGAGAGATAGGGTTAGTGGGTATGTGATATTTAATGGATATAGAGTACCTCCAAAAAAAGTGAAATTAGATGAGCCCCAATTTAAGGAAGAGCTTTTAAAATGGTATAAGAAAGAAGATAATGACGGTAGTGATATTGATAAGGACTATGATCAAAGAGATGCCATACATAGTGACCACGAGACTGAGTCAGAATTTGAAGGCAAGTAATTCTTCGTAAACTATTGAAAGAACATTGTAATTTTTTCTAATTTAGGGAACACCAGTCGAGAAGAAAATTAACGCGAAAATGAAGAAGATGATACTGTGTCAACACTCAAAAACTAATTTGTCAGGAATCTGCAAAAAAAATGTGTTTAGAAATTTTATGACTATTCCCTGTTGCACGTTTTGACATGTTGAGAGTTTTGTTACTTACATTAATATTTTTCATATAATTCAACTTTGATTTTGTTGTTTTTGAGCATTTCTTTATATAAGAATGAATATTTTGAGTTTGAAACGAGGTTTTACCGGGTAATGAAAATATGAAGTTTTTCATACATAACTTCCGTATTTTTTATATAGCATCATTAAAAAACGTTTATTTTCTACTAAGTGACTTGATTCTAGTTTAGAAATAGTTTAATAATTTTAATGAATCATATACTTTCCTAAACAAAAATCAGGATACTATTATCATCTTAAAAAAAAAAAAAAACCACGTTTTCCACGAAACACCGAACTACTACACTTTTCTCGACACGCGTTTCGCCAACCAAGTTGGCATCTTCAGGAGAAGATTAAAACTAAATTCTAGCCTATACACTTGCACTATTTATACCAAATTTGTTGCCACGGTTCACTGAACCGTAACTGTCTTTGTTTATCAGAGCAAACAGTGGACTGGTGGGTATCGGACCATTGTCCTTATTGATACTATTGTTACACTTAATAATTTCTAAACTTTCAAAAGCATCCAACTGTCTACTGTTTGTTACATTTCTAATTAATTTTAAATTATTAATATCTATCCTATGGTTGTTGTCGAAAGCATGTTGGGCAACACAAGATTTTTCAGTTCTGCCATATTTCAAATGAGCCATGTGTTCTTTAAATCTAGTCAATATAGATCTTTTTGTTTGCCCAATATACTTTTGATCACAATCTTTACAACTTATTTCGTATATTCCTGACTTTTCGTTATTGTTGATTTTGTCTTTGGGGTTACCCAAAAGCGTCTGTAGTTTATTTTTAGAATTATAAACCAAATTGATATTAATATTTTTAAAAATATTATCTAGTCCGCGGGTGAATTTAGGTTCATATGGTAACGAAGCAAATTTCGAATTGTCAGTATCTCTACGAAAAGTCGTGGAATTGTACAGGGTTCTCTTAAATTTATGCTTCCTTATTAACTTATCTATTAAATGGACTGAGTAACCGTTACTCTTAGCTATATTCTTAATTAATTGTTTCTCATGTTCAAACCTCTCTCTACTGAGGGGGAAATTTAACAAACGGTGAATTAGAAAATTAAAACTTGCCATTTTATGTTGAAAAGGGTGGTGTGAATCGTTGGGAATATATCTAAGAGTCGCGGTTTCTTTCCTATATACATCAAACTCTAACTTATTTTCACTATTTCTAATAACTAATACATCTAAAAATGGCAGCTGTTCATTGTGTTCCATTTCATATGTAAATTTTATGGTAGGGAAACGGTTATTTAATTTGGCAACAAAATTATCTAAACTAATTGCTTTTGTATCAAATACCGCGAAGATGTCGTCCACATACTTGAACCAAACTCTAGGGAAATACTCGAATTTATCTTTTACTTCTGTCTCAAATTTACTCATAAAAAGATTTGCAATGAAAGGTGACAAGGAGTTACCCATTGCCGTTCCCTCATCTTGTTGAAAATATTCGCCATTATACTGAAAACAATTTTGATTCATACATACTGGTAAGCCGAATGTATTCCTTAATAATTCTATCGTCTAAACTATTCAATTCGAGTAATTCCCTGAGGTAGTCCAAAGTTTGTGGGATTGGAACACTTGGAAACAATGAGCATACATCAAACGAGACCAAAATTTCACCTTCTTGCAATTGGATATTTTTGATATTGTCAATGAACTCACTAGAATTTTTAACTGAAAAACTTGTTTGTGCAATAGGTAAATTTTCGAACTCGTTCGTTAACCATTTTGACAAATTATAAGTTGGGGATCCTATCGCTGAGACAATTGGTCTTACAGATTTTCCTGGTTTATGAATTTTTGGTAAACAATACAATTTAGGTATTATTGGATTTGAAAATTGAATGACAAAATCAACAATAACGAAAAGTCAGGAATATACGAAATAAGTTGTAAAGATTGTGATCAAAAGTATATTGGGCAAACAAAAAGATCTATATTGACTAGATTTAAAGAACACATGGCTCATTTGAAATATGGCAGAACTGAAAAATCTTGTGTTGCCCAACATGCTTTCGACAACAACCATAGGATAGATATTAATAATTTAAAATTAATTAGAAATGTAACAAACAGTAGACAGTTGGATGCTTTTGAAAGTTTAGAAATCATTAAGTGTAACAATAGTATGAATAAGGACAATGGTCCGATACCCACCAGTCCACTGTTTGCTCTGATAAACAAAGACAGTTACGGTTCAGTGAACCGTGGCAACAAATTTGGTATAAATAGTGCAAGTGTATAGGCTAGAATTTAGTTTTAATCTTCTACTGAAGATGCCAACTTAGCTGGCGAAACGCGCGTCGAGAAAAAGTGTAGTATTTTGGTGTTTCGTGGAAAACGTCCAGTTTTTTGTTTCTACGCCGAAGGTTCCAGTACCCACTCCAGGATATTATCATCTTAAAAAAAGACATCTGACAGACGGGGGGATTAGTGTCTACGCGATAGATTTCAGGTCTTAATAATTGAGGGTTAAATAAATCCAAACCATTCATTAAAACAATGGGGCTTGGAGATACGACTATGGCGGACTCGTTGAAAATATTTATTTTTAAATATTAAATTATTTATTATCAAGCTGACTGCACTTCCAGTTATGACGGAAGTCGGCATCCACTTGCTTATTTCAAATGGAATGGTACCTTTTTTATTCTAGATTTCAAATCCACACATTATATTAGGTATATTTTCATGAGATTTCCTTATGCCTATATTTTACCGATTTTGAGTTATTTCCGGTTTTTTGAAATTTTGTTCATTAGCATCATAACCTTTGAAACTATCTGCAGTGGTCATTTTAGAAAATTAAATATCGGTACTAGCAATGTCGTTAGCAGAATCCTAAATCTATGCAGCAATGCTTTTATCATCTTTCAATTATGTACAACATACAAGGTCTGCTGTGTCAAAATGAAACTGCCAATAGAACTACCACCAACTCAAATTTTGCAAAAACTTAACTTTTGTAAAATAGCCGCTAGAGGGCGCTGTATACAGTACTCTTTACGAATTCAAATGATCATAACTTTTTTTCATAACGTAATATATGACTTTTTTTAATAAAAAAATATTTGTTTGTGTGTTTCTAGACAAAAGAGGTACGAGGTTGTGTAAATTAACTTTACACATCGTGACATTAATTTTGAGCAACGGTGTGCTATCAGGTTTTGCTTCAGACTTAGACACAACGCAACGGATACTTTTACAAAACTTCAACACGCCTACGCAGGCAGTGTTTTTTCAAGAGCCCAAGTTTTCCGGTGGTTTAAGGAATTCTCAGATGGGGCAGAGGGTCGATTGAAGATGAACCACGCAGCGGAAGGCCTTCATTTTCAAGAACCGTCGAAACTGTCGATAGAGAGTTTATGCCTCCAGGCCAAACAGTAAATCAACACTTTTACAGACAGGTTGTCGAAAAACTTCGAAAAAGGGTCATGCGTATGAGACCAGACATCAAGAACAATAGTCCAGTAGGCAGGGAGCTAAAATCATCAAAAACTGTTTTTGAAACATATAGGGCTAGTTTTGACGGTTTCCTATGCTGAAAAAAAAAAACTTATTTTTTTCACATTTCCGCTTATATCTCCGTTCCATGGCATATTTGTCTCCAGATGCTCCATCTCTCTTCCAGTGTCTCCAAGTGTTATAGCACTTGGAGACTTCGGGTTGGGCTTAAAATTTTGGAAATT
This sequence comes from Aromia moschata, assembly GCA_029963805.1. Classification (NCBI taxonomy): domain Eukaryota; kingdom Metazoa; phylum Arthropoda; class Insecta; order Coleoptera; family Cerambycidae; genus Aromia; species Aromia moschata. The sequence continues at coordinate 155,359 of JAPWTK010000593.1, forward strand.
CAATAGGCTACAACTACTTAAATGCATATGCTATATAAAATATGCCATGGAACGGAGATATAAGTGGAAATGTGAAAAAATAAGTTTTTTAATCGAAAGTAGGGCGACTATGATCATGAAATTTCTTGGAGGGACTGCTATTTGTAGTATGAAGTTACAAAAAAAAAATCAGCTCGATCCGTTAATAACTTTTCGAGTAATTAACGATCGAATTTTTTGCAAGCCTTAATTAACAATAACGCCTTATCTTTGATTATTGTATGATATTGACCGAGTTGGGTTAGAAAAATCATAAATCTCTTCAAGTTTGCGAGACTTTTTGAGATTTTGAAAAATATTTATTTGGGCCAGTTTTATAACGTTTTCTACGCGACTACCTTTTTGACGCGACGTATATATTGTTTTAGCGTTGCCGCTTCGAAATTCTCGGAATTGTGACTATAATATATTGACGCCCTTTTGTTTTTAAAATACTCGTCTTCAAGAGTACTTTTATGATATTATAAAAAAAGCGTCAAAAAAGGTAGTCGCGTAGAAAACATTATAAAACTGTCCCAAATTAATATTTTTCAAAATCTCAAAAAGTCTCGCAAACTTGAAGAGATTTATGATTTTTCTAGCTCAACCCACGCAATATCGTACAATAAACAAAGAAATGGCGTCATTCAGTCAATTACTCGAAAAGTTATTAACGGATCGAGCTGATTTTTTTTTGTAACTTCATACTACAAATAGCAGTCTCTCCAAGATCATTAAAGAAGATAATTTCATGATCATGGTCGCCCTACTTTCGAAGTAAAAATATAGTAAATAAAAGCACATTTTCAACTTCAGCAGTCATTTAAAAGTTAACAATAGCACTTGGAGACTTCAGGTTGGGCTTGAAATTTTGGAAATTCAATAGGCTACAATTTCTTATATATGTACATATGCTACTTAAAATATGCCAAGGAACGGAGATATAATGGAAAATGTGAAAAAAAGACGTTTTTTTTTCACAAATTGTTAATTTGAAAAATTAACGGACGGTTTCAGTTCTACGGACCCCACGCATTGTGTTCTACGCAAAAAAATACATAGGGGACCGTAAAAACTAGCCCTATAATATATTTCAAGAACACATACGCCTCTGCCTACTTCACTTCAACTGGAAGTTGCATCACGACGATGCGCCTTGTCACACAGTCATATCAGTAAATGAGTTTTTAGCCAGTAAAAACTTTCCTGTGGCTCCTCAGCCACCTCATTCGCCTGACTTAAGTCCTTGTGACTTGTTTCTCTTCCCAAGATTGAAAAATCACCTCAAGGGACGTCATTTTGGGACAATAGAAAACCTTCAAACGGCTGTAACCGACCAGCTGAAGGCTATTCCAGTATATGAGTTCCAGCACTGCCATGACAAATGGAAGAATCGTCCCCAGCGCTTTGTGGCTTCCCATTGAAGTTATTTTGAAGGAGACAATCCTGAGTTCTAATTCTATTCGAATAAAGAAGTTAAAAAAAAGTCTCATTACTTAATATACACACCTCGTATACCTGTCAAAGTCCGCTAAAGTTTGTCGTTTTGGAACAGTTTCGAAGTCTATCGTTTGATGCTTGAAAACTCAGCCTTTGACGACCTCTGTTTACATAAGCTTTTTGCGTTAATTTTAAAAGTTGTATCAGGTGTTAAAGTTCTGATCCAAAAAACTGAAACACCCTGTATACAAACAAATAGAAATACTAACGATTGGAGGAATACAAACGCGAACACGACCTTTCCCTGATTTGTGCATGTTATTGAGCCTTAGCAACTACAAAAAAAATCAGTTTAATGATGATGGAAAAGTTACCCGTCACATTCTTCCTCCTCCGTTTTAATAACGAGCTCCTCCGATTTAATAGCCTCTTGATCATCACATTCCATTATGTTTTCTTGTTTCACTGAACATTCGGTGACGAATTGATAGTAGTTTAGCAAAGGTGTTCGACATGATAAGCAGATTTTTGGATCCCTTGTGGATTTTGTATCCTAAAAAAGAAATGAGATCATGAACAATAACAAGTTCTGTGAGATTAACATGTATTTTGTTCACACTTCTTAACAGTCCATACAGAAAAAAAAATGTTTAGCTTTTACATCTTCGGTAAATCCTTTTGAGAGTAATAACCCTGACAATTGTACGGAACAATCGACGAAAATAGTGTGTTGTTATGTATTTTTATGCAGTGAAACGAAATCTGGTATTGAAATAACTTCATAGGGCCACGATTGCAATATTTGGGACTGGCACTTTTACTACTGTGTGGAATAATAATTTGGAAGTAATTGTCGTTTTTTTTAGTAAATATGTGAACTCACACTACAATGATGACTGGTGATACTAGAAATTCTTCCCACATAATATTTTAGGTGGTGATTACTACACCCAAGTAGAATACTGTAACAGCAAAAAAACTTTAAATAGAACTTGTGATATATTAAAAAAAAAAATATGTTTCCCACCAGAAAATCTGAGAAACGGCTTGCGAATTTTTTTTTCACAGCACGTGAATATGATTTTTTTTTATTTTTGTGCTTGTTGCAAAATTATCATTCTGCTTAAAATACAGCTATTGTAATATTCCAAATATGAATTGCTGGGGTGAAATAACAATCCAAAATACCATAACTTTTACGGATTATGTACCTAAATACTTTTACTCAGAAAAACTTTGTGTTTTCATGGCGATTATGAATAATATAGATAAATATTTAGCGAATATTTGGAAGCTGTTCCCAAGATCTTCCGGTGGGGCATACACAAATTGAAAATTTTTACTACAGCTTTTTACGATGTGGGTTCTGTGGTCTGTTATGAAAATGCGAGAACTTCAGATTCCACCAGCCGCCACTGCCCCAACTTCCTCTTCATGTTGAGGAATGGAACGATAACAAATATTTTCATCGCTTCAGGTCCTCAAAAAATGTTGTCAGAACAATATTAAATGAGAAATAAATAAAAATTCCTCATTTATGTTTTTTCTTTTTCCTGTATAACAAAAGAGTTTTTATAAATTGATCTTTAAATATGACATAGAAAATGCCATGTGATTTCCTCTAGTTAGATTTCTAGTAGAGTTTTGAGTATCTTGAAATTTTCTTCGCCCAATAAATACACTAATGGAAAAAATTAAAGGGTCAAAAATTTTTAGTGTCAGTGAAAATCGTCTTATCGAGGTCTAAAAAAAAGCATTTTGAGGCTTCAAGTGTCTAGTTTTGAGATATTTCGGCAAAAACATTTTTAGAGCTACATGTTTCGCGCAATTTTAGGAAGTAGTGTGAGAAGAAAATTTTGCGAATTTTTTTTGCCTCTTTTTCAAGTCCACGAGCCTGAAAAAAATGTTTCTAACTTAGCCATGGTATGGACCGGATAGCTTGTTTATTCAGCTTCAATTTGCTTTTTTTTTTTAAATCTCGATACGACCATTTGTTGCTGAGATATCGAACTTTAAATCAAAAAGGATCATTTTGTCTTTGATCGACGATATCTCCGCAACCAACGGTAGCACAGAAAAATCTAATTGCAGTTCTGAAAACTGGAATAAAACCCCTACAAGGTTCTGCTACGATTATTGAGGAGAAACAATTTTTTTAACCTTGACATAAACTTGAAGAAACAGGAAAAAAACGTGTAATTGATGGTTTTTCAGAACATCAACTGCTGAAATTCAAATCTTCATGTTGCGTGTGACGTTTACAGGTTTTAAAAGCTACATTACGATCTAACGAACCGTTTTCTTCTTGCAAACGGTCAAACTTTTGAAAAAATAAAGGGACACGTTTTTTGAGCTTAAACATGTCCTAATCATGGCTAAAGTGAAAAAAATCTTTTTCGAGCTTACTCACAATTTTTTCCGCAAATACCGTTAAAATTTACAAAAAAAAAAACAAAAAACAAAAATACGTACCACGTGGAGGTTGCACGATCGGATTTACGGTTATTTGAGGTGTTCTATGTAGCTATACATTTTTTTGCCGATATATCTGAAAACTAGAAACTTGAAGCTTCAAAATGTTTTTTTTTAGACCTCGATAAGACCATTTTTCACTGAGATACAGCATTCGGAAATATCACTAAAAATTCGGAAAAAAATTTTGACCCTTTAATTTTTTCCATTAGTGTAAAATGTATAAAACCACTTTCAAATACATCCAGGTAATGATTTTGAAATAACATTTTTCATGTTAAAATTTCCAAGTCGACTGCCAAGTAATTGCATGTCCTTACTAACAGGGAAACACATTTTCAAGAATTGTCCGTTTCCAACAATTGATACATGGAAATTGTATGTTGATTTTGTCGTTAATTAGTTGTGTTACTGAGAAAATGTAATTTTGATTTAAAAAAAAACTAGGTGCTTCGCTAACTTTATATAAAGATAGCGAAACACATTAGTAAAAATTGTTTGTTTTCAAAACGTCATACGTGAAATTTGTTAGTTGATTTTGTCGCTAATTAGTTGTGTAAACACTCATACTGTAATAGATTATTTATAATCAAACTTTTAAAAAACCCTAGCTCAATGTAAAATCCGCTAAGTTTCTAGTAATCCTAAACGCTAAGTTTAAGTAATTAATAAAAAATGTTCAACGACGGCGACAAAATCAAAAACGTCACAACTAATTATAATCGACAGACTGGCAAATTCCTGGATTAAAAACCAGTCAATTGAAGCTTTCTTACCAAAGCTGCCTCGATGTTTCGCTGTTTCATCATATTATTCACCAGTTAATTAATAAAAAATGTTCAACGACCGCGACAAAATCAAAAACCCACAACTAATTGTAATCGGCAGAACGACAAATTCCTGGACTAAAAGCCAGTCAATTGAAGCTGTCTTACCAAAGTTGCATCGATGTTTCGCTATGTTTCATCACATTATTCACTAGTTAATTAATAAAATATTTCAACGACCACGACAAAATCTTTATGAAAACTATTTAAAAAATTAAAAATTTTCGACCAAAAAAAGAAACACAATTTCGGAATTTTGTGTAAAAATGTTTGCTTTCAACAAAATTATTGAAATAAAAAACAAATTAAAATTATATCTGACACTGTATTTTGGTTACTTTACTATTAACTCTTGGACTAACAATTATTGGTATTTCTACCACGAAAACCAACAAAACGACACGTCACATGAATATTTCTCTTTATTCGCATTAAAATTAAATTCACCTCCCCCGTTTGTAATTTTCAAAAGTCATCCAACATCACAAAATTAATTATTTACAGTTATTAAATTAGGGAACTACGATTTTTCTTTTAATTAGATACTTACGACGCAAGCAATAGTATTTGTTATTTATTTTTTCGCAAAAAAAGTTGTGCCGGATTTTTTTTATGTACCCAGTATGCAGCAGAAAGTGCCCCCTACCATCAAATTCAAAACTATTAACAAAAAAATCACCTCAAAAAAACTTTTTACAAAATTTGGTTTTTAAAAAAGTACTTGGAAACCGAATTTAAAATTATAAGTTTGACGCCCTGTGCCTTGGTTACTACCATCTATTGGATTAACTATCATTAGTCCAAAAAAGTTTCAAAAGCCAGTCAACAACATAAAATTAATTATTGATAATTACTAAATTAGGTAACTAAGATTTCTCTATTTGTACTTATTTTTACACAATTGATTCCAATTACAAAAGTTAGCCAACAACATCAAAATGATTACTGATAATTGTCAATAATAATCAGTTTTATGCTAATAATAATTGTTAGTCCAGCAGTTAATAGTAAAGTAACCAAAATACAGAGTGTCAAAGATATAATTTTAATTTGTTTTTTTTTTAATAATTATGTTGAAAGCAAACATTTTTGCACAAAATTTCGAAATTGTGTTTCTTTTTTTGGGCGAAATATTTTAATTTTTTAATTATTTTGGTAAAGATTTTGTCGTGGTCGTTGAACATTTTTTATTAATTAACTAGTGAATAATATGATGAAACATGGCCAAACATTGATGCAACTTTGGTAAGAAATCTTCAATTGACTGGTTTTTAGTCCAGGAATTTGCCGTTCTGTCGATTACAATTAGTTGTGGCGTTTTTGATTTTGTAGCGGTCGTTGAACATTTTTTATTAGTTAACTAGTGAATAATATGATGAAACATAGCGAAACATCGATGCAACTTTGGTAAGAAAGCTTCAATTGACTGGTTTTTAGTCCAGAAATTTGCCGTTCTGTCGATTACAATTAGTTGTGACATTTTTGATTTTGTCGCCGTCGCTGAACATTTTTTATTAATTAATTACTGAATTATTCGATGAAAGCCGATTTTACATTGAACTAGGATTTTTTAAATGTATGTTTATAAATAATCTATTACAGTATGAGTGTTTACACAACTAATTAGCGACAAAATCAACTAACAAATTTCACGTATGACGTTTTGAAAACAAACAATTTTTACTAATGTGTTTCGCTATCTTTATATAAAGTTAGCGAAGCACCTAGTTCTTTTTTTAAATCAAAATTACATGTTCTCATTAACACAACTAATTAACGACAAAATCAACGTACCATTTCCATATATCAATTGTTGGAAACGGACAATTCTTGTGTTACATCATTTCCGCGATGGTAACAGCTATGGGTTTGCCTCGACTAACTTAGTGGAGTTGGGAGTGGGTCTTGATAAAAATAAAACTATACTTTCGTCTAATTGAGGGCGCCAAGTGATTTATACTACAGACATACCCTAATATAAAGATAAAATCACTAAAACTAGTGTAGTGGAAATTCTTGTGTAGCAACTAATAAGAAAAATAAAAAAAGGTGTAAATTCAGATATACTATCATTTAATGCATCAAAAAAATATATGGATACTATACAAATATATATATAACGATCATTAACATTAGGCGAGTTCAATGGACAAATAGGACAAATTAACTACATAATACTTGAAAATGTGTTTCACTAACTTCATATAAAGTTAGCGAAACATCGTTTTTTTTTTAAATCGAAACGACAAAATCGCCATTAGCACAACTAATTAGCGACAAAAAAACCGCAAATTATCATCCTATACTGTGTTTCGCTAACTTTATATGCATGAGGATTACTATTCTTACATATGCAAACAGGACCTTCTTTACTTACACCTTCTGGAATACATTTGGCAATAATATCTTCTGCAAAATTATCGCTGAAGTCATTCAGATCAACACAGCGAACCCTTTTCAAACACAGCCGGCACACGGCATCATCAGAATCGCTTACGGTAGCGGCATCGGGATTTTCCTTCAAATAGGCCACCTCTACGAAATCTACTTCCATACCGTTCATAATTCGGATGAAGGGGACCATATGGTCTTCCGAATATAAACAAACGGATTTAAATTCGAAAAACGTCTAAATATTGTCTGCACACCTTCCGCATATTACGTAGTCCCCGTTTAAAGAAAAATCCTGAAAAAACAAATTTTTCTTAGACAAATGTTTTTTTTTTTGTTACGAGGTCTCTAACTTTAAAGTTATTTGCAATATTTTCGAATCTAATGCATAGTTCGATTTTTTTAGGAAACTTTAAAGGAATACTTACAGCAGAACGTCGAGTATTTCTTGTATAATCTCTTCAATAACTTGGAAATTCTTCGACTCTGATGCAAAGCTTACACGCCTTCCGTGTCGTCAATTTTTATAGTTATACTGATTATAAGGAGTAACACTTATTATGAACATCTATTTATATATTTTGTGGTTTCTAAACCAAATTCCAAACGTAACTATTGACATTCCCTGAGTTTTTTTAGTCGAAATTTATATGTTTGTCAACTTTTCATTTCCACCCTTCTAATAATGTAATCATCTGATATATTAATGTACGAGTGTATCGTACGTAACCTAACTATTTCTTCTGCTTCTCCGAATATTTATTGGGATATTAGCTGCTTACGATTTGCACGAAATCCTCACTTCCTCACCTCAGTTAACGTTTTCTCAGTTAGTGGTACGTTCTATTTGAACAACAAGTGAGGAAAATAACTGAGGAAATTACCTCCCCCTCTTGCCGCTACTGAGGGACTTCAAAACCACACTCACTAAAGAGGCTTATTCTCTCAGTTGATATTTTGAGGTTATATATCTGTCACACGAATAACTAGTCAGATGTTTGTTTTTATTGAATGTTTCTTAATTCTAAAAATTATTCAGATATGCCTTATCAAATTGTGCGAAATAAGGCTGGGTGGATTTTAAATCAAACTGGACAAGTTTTAGTAAGAGATTCGGGTAAGTACCTATTGTATATATTTTGGTTTTAGAAATAAGGAAGTAATGGTGGGTTCATGCAGAAATTTTTAGTAATAAGAATAAGAATAGTAATAAGCATAAAGTTAAACCTTCGTTTTATAATGACCCAGTTCATGCAGCAAATCCTTATTTTTAAAATTATTACTAAAAATTATGTTTACTGCATGAACTGGGTCATTATAAAACGAAGGTTTAACTTTTATGCTTATTACTATTCTTATTCTTATTACTAAAAATTTCTGCATGAACCCACCATAAATGTTTACTCTTATGGTGGGTTCATGCAGAAATTTTTTAGTAATAAGTATAAGAATAGTAATAAGCATAAAAGTTAAACCTACGTTTTATAATGACCCAGTTCATGCAGCAAATCCTTATTTTTAAAATTATTACTAAAAATTATGTTTACTGCATGAACTGGGTCATTATAAAACGAAGGTTTAACTTTTATGCTTATTACTATTCTTATTCTTATTACTAAAAATTTCTGCATGAACCCACCATTACTGGTAATCTACTTAACATAAATAGAATTGGTTTATTTATTATTTATAACAATTACTTATGCGTCAATTAATCATGGTTTATTAATTATTTTACATTTTTCAGAAAATAACGATATCTGGATTGATAGTAATTTGATACACTTCGATCAATTCAACAGACCTTTACCAAAAACTTGTCAAAAAAAATGGGAAAACCTACTTAGAACATATAAGAACGTAAAGAAAAAATAGAGAGGGAAGAGACAAAGAAAAAATATCTGGAAGCATTATTACATATAAAGTAAGAGCGGAATAGTCTTGCAAAAAAAAATTAGAACTGGAAGAAAGAAAAATTGTTGCATTAGAAAAACTTGCTGCAATCTACAATAAAGATAGTGTCTAATTTAACTTTAAATATGTTATGTTTATTTTTTTTACTAGTCACTATCATTTTCCAAAATATGAAGTACAAACTTCGGTTTATGTAGTTACTATTTTTTCATATTTATTTTTAGATTATTTTTTGTTTTTTTCATATGAATACGGTTTTGTTGAACATAAATACACTTGTTTTTAATAAACTTTTATTTCATATATGAATATATAATATTATTTCCTACAAATATTTTCAAGTATTTTTTCTCTCTTAGAAGAACTGGAATTGTTTGTTATGGGGTTATTTTCTTGTCTTTTTTTTCGGCGTCGTTATCTTCCTCTGGGTCGTACTCCACCAGGTCATTAAATTTCAGGCAAACGTTGTGTAGAACTGTACAAGCAATCACACATTTCACAATGAATTCCAAATTATCATTTTCAAAAAATTTTAATCTTCGGAATCTATATGTTTTAGAAGACCAAATGCATGTTCTATGACTATAAGAGAATTCAAATTTACAACCTTGGTTATTATTCTATGTGCGGTACTCTTACATATTCCAAACCGATCTGAAATTTGTCTGAATGTCTGTATTAGCTAAATACCATATCGTTAGATATGTAGCTTTCTCTGGAGTGACATTTTCTCTTCCACTTTTGTACCTGCTTAAAACTTCGTGACTTTTAATTAAATCTGAAACAAACATCTTTATAACAATCTGTTATTAATAAACCAAAATACAGAAATTACCAACTAAATAATTACATAATTTCCTTTCCATCCTAAAATGTTCTTTAAACTTGAAGTTGAAGAGTATTCGGAGCATTCACTATCACTGCTGCTAGTGCCTTCTTTTTCCAACAGTTCCTTAATTACAGAAAAATATAAATAAAATGTTAAATAAATTAACGTGTACAGAACGTTTAACTTACTTCTCAACAACTTACTTGTATTAATTTCATTCTCTTATAAACCGACATAACTGATACACATGTCGTTCTATTTGACATCAGAATAGTCAATAAATGAGGTGAGGTTAGGTAACTCACCTCAGTTAAATTTTTCCTCAGTTCCTGCCAAATCGTAAGCAACTTCGTTCAAAAGTACGGAAGGGTCTGTGAGCCACTGAATATCGCAATTCAAGCGCTAAAGGCCGCTTTACAGTTCGCAATTATTTTTCTTGCGGCAATTTTTATTGCGCATGAGATTTCGGTGTTATTTTACAGTTTGCAATTATCATGGTAATTTTAGTTGTCAGCCACTGTTATCAAAATATAACTGATAAACTCATTTGCGTACAAAGAGATTTAACCATTTTAAACAAACAAAATAAATATGATTAAATTAATCAAAGTGAGAGAAAATTCAGAAGACCACTAAATTCAGAAATTTTAGACATCACAAAACACAATACAAACGATGGCACAGCACGTTGAACGTTGAGGTTATGTCAAACGGTTGGCAACATGTTTGACCGTTTGAGTGCCATTGTATTTTGAAACTTTTCCGTTTATATTTGTGTTGTATTCATAAAAAACACCGGGTGTCCCAATATTCCATATACAACGAGCTACCACATGCTCTTGACGTCAAAATAAGTCGATTCAACTAAACTTACCTACATACCAAGTTGTCTCGTTTAGCCGCTAGAGGGCGTCAAAGTTGACATAAAATTTTAATTTTTTGCCAATTACTCAGTAACGCCCTGTATGGACTTAATGAAATTTGGTGTGCTAGTATGTTCCGACAGATGGCACATTTTGACATTTGAATCGAAGTTATTCCATTAACAGGGTGCGAAAAATACCCCTACATTTAAAGTAACCTTCTCGTTTTTTTTTTTGGTGGGGTTGTACCGCTTCATCTAATTTTTTATCATAAAGATAAGCAATTTTTTACCAAATTTTCTCTCTTGTAAAATTTTTGTATTCCTCACCGTTTTCGCTGAATTCATGTTTTATTATATCATTGTCGATTCTAACACGATTTAATTGATTTCATTTTAAAATTGATTTTAGGACGAAAACGAAATAAACAAACTTTAATAATCATTTATTGAGACTTAATTAGGTGTTCAAAATGACCTCCATTTTCATTAATACAGAAATCAATCCTACGTAAGAAATTAAAGTGCACTCTTCTCAGGGTTTCCTCGTTCTGCAATTCTTGAACGGCATTTTGAATGCTGTTCCACAATTGTTCCTCGTTCTCAATACATACAGAGTAAACTTTCTGTTTTAAGTCACCCCAAATGAAGATATCGTAAGGATTCAAATCTGGTGCACGTGGTGGCCATGAAATGGGAGCATCGTTTCCTCTGCCAATCCATCTACCTGGGAATTGCTCATTTAAATATTCTCTCACAATCCATGCAAAGTGTGGTGGGGCACCGTCGTGCATAAAGTACATTTGATTACATAATGCTGAATCGTGTCTAGAATCGGCTTTGTTTAAAACGTTAGGGAGGAAACGAGCAAATGACCCTGGAATGGCAAATTTCGCTAATATCTGGGTCCATAAGAAAATACATGGGATTTTGGTCCCTTACATACATAGCTATACTACTTGCAGTCATAAGTTGTTACTTTGGAAGCATCTTTGTGAATTAGCATGTGTTTGGATAAATTGCTTTTTCGTTTCGCCTTGTAGGAACAAAAACTGCAGTCATAAGTTGTTATTTCGGAAGCATCTTTGTGAATTAACATGTGTGTGGTTAAACTGCTTTTTTTGTTTCGCCTTGTAGGAACAAGAACTGCAGTCAAAAGTTGTTATTTCGGAAGCATCTTTGTGAATTAGCATGTGTCCGGTTAAATGGCTTTTTCGTTTCGCCTTGTAGGAACAAAAACTGCAGTCATAAGTTGTTATTTCGGAAGCATCTTTGTGAATTAGCATGTGTGTGGTTAAATTGCTTTTTTTGTTTCGCCTTGTAGGAACAAAAACTGCAATCATAAGTTGTTATTTCGGAAGCATATTTGTGAATTAGCATGTGTCCGATTAAATGGCTTTTTTGTTTCGCCTTGTAAGAACAAAAACGGCAATCATAAGTTGTTATTTCGGAAGCATCTTTGTGAATTAGCATGTGTTTGGATAAATTGCCTTTATATTTGGCCTTGTAGGAACAAAAACTGCAGTCATAAGTTGTTATTTCGGAAGCATCTTTGTGAATTAGCATGTGTGTGGTTAAATTGCTTTTTTGTTTCGCCTTGTAGGAACAAAAACTGCAGTCATAAGTTGTTATTTCAGAAGCATCTTTATGAATTAGCATGTGTCCGATTAAATGGCTTTTTCGTTTCGCCTTGTAGGAACAAAAACTGCAGTCAAAAGTTGTTATTTCGGAAGCATCTTTGTGAATTAGCATGTGTCCGGTTAAATCGCTTTTTCGTTTCGCCTTGTAGGAACAAAAACTGCAGTCATAAGTTGTTATTTCGGAAGCATCTTTGTGAATTAGCATGTGTCCGGTTAAATGGCTTTTTAGTTTCGCCTTGTAGGAACAAAAACTGCAGTCATAAGTTGTTATTTCGGAAAAATCTTTGTGAATTAGAATGTGTTTGGTTAAATGGCTTTTTCGTTTCGCCTTATAGGGGCAAAGGTTACAGTCATAAGTTCTTATTTCGAAGGACTTCCGGTGAATCAGTACGTGTCGAGACAAAAGTCCCTTCTGTTTCGTTACATAAGGACAATGATAGCAACGATAACGTGTTACCGCCACGTCTTCAATTAGATTGTGATCCTTGGGAAATTCCAATTTTATTTCATTGCCATTCTGAGGAAATATCACGTGTTAATTTGCTTCGTAATATTACAGGGTGATATTGTTACCTGATTAGGGTCCCAGTTGACAGACGTGTGGTTTGTCTCCTGCTGATAAGATCTATCCACAAAGGATTTGACTTCAGTATCTTCAGAATGTATCGCACTGGAATTAATTAGTGAAACAGTGTTATCTGTATTCCTAAAAATGTACGGCTATATTAACACATAGCTGATATGCTTTCTACAATTAGTAGTTAAATAGAGTGATTGATCGAAACTATTCGTTAAAAGTATTTGGGCTTGTAGAAAAACTGATTTTGACTGGAGCTAATAGGCTTGATAAAAATATTTTGAAGATGGTTGCACTTTCGGTTGTTAAAATCTTATTGCATATTTAGATTATACACGTTATTTTAGGTAGATTTTCATGAGATTTCCCTACGCCTATCCTGTACCAATTTCCGGTTTTTTGAAATTTTGTTCATTAGCGTCATAACCTTTGAGCTATCTGTAGTACTCATTTTAGAAAATGAAGTATCGGTACTAGCAATGTCGTTAGCAGAATCCTAAATCTATGCAGCAATGCTTTTAACATCTTTCAATTATGTACATACAAGGTGTGCTGTGTTAAAATGAAACTACCAACAGAACTAATACCAACTCAAATTTTGCAAAAACTTAGTTTTTGTAAAACAGCCGCTAGAAGGTGATGTATGCAGTACTCTTTATGAATTAAAAAGATAATAACTTTTTTTCTTAATCTACTATATGGCTTTTTTAATAAAAAAAATCTTTATTATTTTGTGCGTTTCTAAACAAAAGAGGTACGAGGTGTGTTAATTAAGTAATGAAACTGGCAACGTAGCGCCCGATCTAGCAACATTGCGGAGACGGGACTTTGAAGCGCGGTAGGTTAACATGTAGTGCACCTTCAGTACAAGTTTGAACTTGTTAGATACATTTGTTTGTTTTCTGTTTTGGTCTAGTCCTTTTCTAGTGCGTTTTAAAAATGAGTTACATTAATTTTGAGCAACGGTGTGCTATCAGGTTTTGCTTCAGACACAGCACAATGGATACTTTTGCAAAACGTCAACACGCCTACAGAGACAGTGTTTTTTCAAGAGCCCAGGTTTTTCGGTGGTTTAAGGCATTCATTAAGGCATTCTTAGAAAGAAGAGAGTCAATTGAAGATGAACCATGCAGCGGAAGGCCTACATCTTAAAGAACCGATGAAACTGTCGATATAGAGTTTGTGTCTCAAAGCCAAACGGCAAAACGGAGAGGTTCTTGAAAAACTTCGAAAAAAGGGTCATGCGTGTGAGACCAAAACAACTGGACGTTGCATCACGACAATGCGCCTTGTCACATAGCCATTTCAGTAAACGAGTTTTTAGCCAGTAAAAACTTTCCTGTGGGTCCTCAGCCTCCTTATTCGCCTGATTTGAGTCCTTGTGACCTTTATCTCTTCCCGAGATTGAAAATCATCTCAAGGGACGTACCATACTAAACCAGCTAAAGAATATTCTAGTGTATCAGTTCCAGCACTGCCATGAGAAATGGAAGAACCGTCTCCAACGCTGGGTGGCTTCCCAATGAAGTTATTTTGAAGGAGACAATACTGACTTCTAATTATTTTCGAATAAAAAAAATCAGCCTCAATTCTTAATTTACACACCTCATATACTTGTCAAAGTCCGCTAAAGTTTGTCGTTTTGGAACAGTTTTGAATTTTATCGTTTGATGCTTGAAAACTCAGCCTTTGACGACCTATATTTGCATAAGCTTTTTGCATTAATTTTAAAAGTTCTATCAGGTGTTAAAGTTCTGCTACAGTACAGAAAACTGAAACACCCTGTATATAAACAAATAGAAATACTAACGAGTGGAGGAATACAGACGCGAACACATCCTTTCCCCTATTTGTGCATGTTAGTGTGCCTTAGGAAATACAAAAGATCGGTTTAATGCTGATGGAAAAGTTACCTGTCATATTCTTCCTCCTCCATTTTAATATCGAGCTCCTCTGACTTAATAGTCTCTCGATCATCACGTTCCACTATGTTTTCTTGTTTTGCTAAACATTCGGTCACGAATTGGTAGTAGTTTAGCAATGATGTTTGACATGATAAGCAGATTTTCGGATCCCTTGTGGATTTTATATCCTAAAAAGAAATGAAATCATGAACAATAACAAGTGCTGTGCGATTAACAGATATTTTAATAGATAATAAAAAATATTTTTCGCGTTTACATATTTGGTAAACGCTTTTGAGAATAATAATCCTGATGGTACAGGGCAATTTATCGAGAACTAACAATCAGCCAATAGTTTGTTGTTATATATTTTGATGCACTAAACTGAAATCTGTCGATTTTTCAGCAAATATGAGAACCTTTACTAGAGTGGTGATAGGTAGAACCTGAAACTCTCGTATTTTTGTAAGGAAGCATTAGACCCACATTATATTTTAGGTGATGATTACTGGATCCAAATAGAACGTTGTAACAGCAAAAAAAAATATATAAAACGAAATTTGTGGAAAATTAAAAAATGTGGTACCCACCAGAATATCTTGATAACGGCTTGCAAAATATATTTTTTCCACAATCATCAAGTGACTATATTTTAAAAACTTATTCTTGTGCTTTATGCAAAATTTTCATTGTGCTTAACGATACTGCAATTGCCATATCCCAAAAAAAATGCCGAGGTGAAATAACTTTGAAAAGTACTTTGTATTTACATGGCGATTATTAAAAATATATATATGGGACAATCCGCATCAACTGGATTAGAGGTACGACCAAAATAAGAAGCAACCAAAAAAATCGACCAAGGGCTCATTTTAAAGCTTAGCGTCTACTTTGAAATGCTGAGGTGTCTGAAAAATCTGATATGGCGGCCGGAAGCCGGCGAAAAATCGAGTGTCCAGCAAAAAAAGCTTGTAAAAATGAAAATTCGCAACCGATCAGGTCATGTTTCAGCTCAAATTGTACCTGATGGATGCCCCTAAAAAAGCTGGTATAGTAGGTTGACAAAATCCTACATGGTGGATCCAATATGGCGGTCACAAATCCAATATGGTGGCCGAATTTTTGAAAATCGACCGATTTGCACCAAATTTGGCATTCGGGGGTACTGGCGATCACTAATCACGAATCTGAGGTCATATTTGCCAAATTCAAGATGGCGGACGAAATTTTCGAAAATCAACCGATTTGTACCAAATTTCAGATTCGTAATCAGACCTCATATTCGTAATCAGCGACCCCAAAAACCCCCCAATACCTTTGGTGCAAATCGGTTGATTTTTAAAAAATACCATATTGATTAGTCCGCCATCTTGAATTTGGCAAATCTGACCTAGGATTCGTGATCAGTGTCCCCAAAAACTCTCGTATACCGAATTTGGTGCAAATCGGTTGATTTTCAAAAATTCGGCCACCATATTCGATCCGCCATGTTGAATTTTGTCAACCCACCACCCCAGCTTTTTAGGGGCATACATCAGCTACAATTTGAGACAAAAAACTACTTTTGTCAACGTGTGGGGCACACGTAATTTCACATTTTTGCTGCAGCTTTTTCGTATGTCTAGTAATCACACCCCAAAATATGATGTTGGTCCCATGGTCTGCTGTGAAAATACAAGAACTCAAATTCCACCAATCGCTACTTCTACACTTTAAGGGAACGTCCTGTTCACGTTGAGGAATGGAACGGTAACAAATGTTTTTATCGTGTCAGGTTCTCAAAAAAAATGTGGGAACAATATTAAATGAGAAAGAAATAAGAATTCCTCATTTCTGTATTTCAATTTCCTGTATAACAAAAAAAGTTTATAGAAAATCTTTAAATATCGTATAGAAAATGGAATGTGATTTCCTCCGGTTAGATTTCTAGTGAGAATAGAGTTCAGATTAATCTTGAAATATTCTTTGCCCCTGCAGATAAAATGTATAAAACCACTTTCAATTACTTCTAGGCAATGGTTTTTTACTCATATTTTTAATGTAAAAATGACCAAAACAATTTTAAAACAATTTAAACCACCTCACATTTTAAAAACAGATGGTTAGCTAATCGCGTCGTTATTTTTTGTGAAAGTACTTAACCATATAAACGACCAGTTGCAAGTAATACCGGGTCTAGAAGTTTTATATTTGCATCCCCGTTGGTTAATTCTTTTTCGCACACAAAATATGTGCCTATTGGATATTTTTCATGATGAAGCTGCGCCTTTAATTCATCATTATTTAAAGAACAAAAAAACTGGACGGTTTCCACGAAACACAGAACTATTTTACTTTCCTCGACGACCGTTTCGCCAACTAAGTTGGCATCTTTAGAAGAAGATTAAAACTAAATTCTAACCTACACACTTGCTCTATTTATACGCCTCATCTGCCGTCATAGTTCACTGAACCGTAACATCTCTCTTTGTTTATCAGAACAAACAGTGGACTGTTGAGTATTGGACCATTATTGCTCCTTATTCATATTACTGTTACATTTAATGATTTCTAAACTTTCAAAAGCATCCAACTGCAACTGTTTGTTACATTTCTAATTAATTTTAAATTATTTATGTCTATCCTATGGCTGTTGTCAAAAGCGTGTTGGACAACATAAGATTTTTCCGTTAGGCCATATTTCAAATGAGCCGTGTGTTCATTAAATCTAGTCAAAATAGATCTTTTTTGTTTGCCCAATATACTTTTGATCAGTCTTTACCACTTATTTCGTATAATCCAGACTTTTCGTTATTGTCAATTTTATCTTTGGGGTTGCCCAAAATCGTCTGTAGTTTATTTTTAGAATCACAAACCAAATTGATGATATTTTTAAAAACTTTATCTAGTCCGCGGGTGAATTTAGGTTCATAAGGTAATGAAACACATTTCGAATTGTCAGTATCTACGAAAAGTCGTGGAACTGTGTCGTGGGTTCTCTTAAATTTATGCTTCCTTATTAACTTACCGATTAAATGGACTGAGTAACCGTTATTCTTAGCTATATTCTTAATTAATTTTTTCTCATGTTCAAACCTCTCTTTTACTGAGGGGGAAACTTAACAAACGGTGAATTAAAAATTGCCCTTTTATGTTGAAAAGGGTGGTATGAATCGCTGGAAATATATCTAAGAGTCGCGACTTCTTTCCTATATACATCAAACAAAAGAATATCCTGAGAGAGGACGTCGAAGACCAATGTAGAAAATGTGAATCTGCAGGCGAAACTATAGAACACATAATAGGAGGGTGTCCCGCGCTATCAGAGCCAGCATATCTCAGCAGGCACAACCAACTTGCGAAGATGGTTCACCAACAACTGGCGCTCAAGTATGGCCTGTTAGCGACTGCTCCGCCATACTACAAATATGTCCCGGAAGCTGTGCTGGAATCGGAAGTTGCCGTGATGTACTGGGATAGGCTAATCATCACCGATCGAACAGTGGACTTCAACCGACCAGATATTGTGCTGATCAACAAGGAACAACGAAGAGGGATCATCATAGACATCGCTGTGCCACTTACCCACAACATTCAGAAGACTGAACGGGAGAAAATCGCAGGAGAAGTACGAAAATTTGTCAATCGAGCTGAAGCGCCTATGGAGGCTGGAGAAAGTGGAGACGTACGCCCTAGTAATATCGGCAGAGGGAGTAATGACGACGAGATTCGCCAAGAACATCGCGGCATTAGGGCTATCTTTTAATGTCATTAGAAATAGCCAGAAGGCAATATTGTTACAAACTTGCCACATTGTAAGAAAGGTTTTGGGATAGGATGAATTTCCTCCCCTCGCCTGAGCCTAATTTCTGCTGGAGGCGGGGATGAGATATCAAGCCATCACTGTCTGCAGCAGGAATGGGTGAATGTTTCCCAGCGTTTACGCTGAGAAGAAAAAAAAATAATAAGGCCAAATAATAAGGGTGTCAGGCTACGTAGATACAACAAGCTGACAAAAAGAAAACAACAGAATGCTGCGTTCGAGAACAACCAAAAGCAGTTTTTGAGGAGCTTGGAGAAACAGGATGAAGAACAACCTGCAGAAATCGATCCAGTGTGATTCACAACCTACTGGAATTCTATTTGGAGTGACGCCGACACATACAACGAGAACGCGCCATGGATTGAGGAAATTGAAGCACACAACGAAGATCTCAACCAAATGGCTGTCGGAATTATTACAGAAGAGGACGTAACCTCGGCAATCAAGAGAACCAAGAACTGGAAAGCACCAGGCCCCGATGGGATACACAATTTCTGGCTGAAGCACCTACCTGCATCTCATGGTATTCTGGCAAAGTGTTTCACGGAGGCGATCAACGATCCACATGTCGTACCCGATTTCCTTATGACAGGCAATACGTTCATGCTTTTCAAAAAAGGGTGATGCTGCACAACCGAAATACTACAGACCCATCACGTGTCTGTCCACAATATATAAGCTGTTCACGTCTATCATAAATGAAAAAAATCTATCGTCACTGCTTGGAAAACAACATATTTGAGGAAGAACAAAAGGGATGCATCAGAGGCGCAGCGGGGTGTAAACATCAACTGACAATCGACGCTGTGGTATTGAAGCAAGCCCAAGTAAGAAGAAGAAACCTGCATATGTGTTACATCGACTACAGCAAGGCGTTCGACTCGGTACCTCACGACTGGCTACTTAAAGTCCTGGAAATTTACAAGGTCTGCCCTCGGATAATAGCTCTTCTCCAACATCTTATGCAGTCATGGAAAACTAACATTTGGGTCTCTGGAGGGAACAAAGGTCAAGTTGAGATCAAGAAGGGAATCTTCCAAGGTGATTCACTCTCGCCGGTTTGGTTCTGCTTGGCACTCAATCCATTATCTACACTACTCAATAAAACAACAGCTGGGTACAAGATCAACATGAGAAGCCGAGCAACACTCACTCACCTGATCTACATGGACGATCTGAAACTATTCAGTGGGACCAAGGCAAATCTCCAGGCCCTCATTGGAACTACTAGGACCTTCAGCGACGACATCAAAGTGTCCTTTGGCCTGGATAAGTGGGCCACACTGAGTATTGTGAAGGGAGCACCTCATAACAATCCAGAGGTATATGCCGACATCCATCAACTACCACCGGAAGAGCAATACCGTTACTTGGGAGTGTGTCAAGACGGCAGGATCAACCACACACAACTGAAGAAAGAATTCCAAGAGAAATACAAGACCCGCGTGACAAAGTTGCTGAACACGCTTTTATCTGGAGGCAATCTTATCAAAGCCATCAACTCGTGGGCTGTCCCAGTGCTGACATACTCTTTCGGAATCGTCAAGTGGTCCGTTACTGATCTTGATGAGCTCGACCGACTTACCAGGCGGCTCCTAACTAAGTTCAGGCACTTACACACTAACTCTTCCGTAATCAGACTCTACCTGCCGCGAAGACGAGGTGGGAGAGGTCTATTGAACATCAAAAATCAGTGCCTTAATCAAGAAGCTTCCTTAAGAAGAAAACTGCTAACGAACAGGGACCCGCTAATAACAGCAGTAGCAAGAGAGGACGCTGGTTACACGCCTTTGAGCCTCGGATGTGAACTTATCCCGGTCGAAGTACCAACAGAAAAGGAGCTCCGGACCCAGTGGATGGAACATGCTTTGCAGGGCCGTTTTCCAAAAATGCTACAGCCAGACCACATCGACAAAGAAAATTCATTAAAATGGCTTACCGACGGCTATCTGTACCCCGAGACCGAAGGCTTCTTGACTGCCATTCAGGACAGGGTTATAAAAACAAGAAATTACCAGAAGAATATCCTGAGAGACGACGTTGAAGACCTATGTAGAAAATGTGGATCTGCAGGCGAAACTATAGAACACATAATAGGAGGGTGTCCCGCGCTATCAGAGTCAGCATATCTCGGCAGGCACAACCAACTTGCGAAGATGGTTCACCAACAACTGGCGCTCAAGTATGGCCTGTTAGCGACGGCTCCGCCATACTACAAATATGTCCCGGAAGCTGTGCTGGAATCGGAAGTTGCCGTGATGTACTGGGATAGGCTAATCATCACCGATCGAACAGTGGACTTCAACCGACCAGATATTGTGCTGATCAACAAGGAACAACGAAGAGGGATCATCATAGACATCGCTGTGCCACTTACCCACAACATTCAGAAGACTGAATGGGAGAAGATCGCGAAATACGAAAATTTGTCAATCGAGCTGAAGCGCCTATGGAAATTGGAGAAAGTGGAGACGTACGCCCTAGTAATATCGGCAGATGGAGTGATGACGACGAGATTCGCCAAGAACATCGCGGCATTAGGACTATCTTTTAAAGTCATTAGAAATGGCCAAAAGGCAATATTGTTACAAACTTGCCACATTGTAAGAAAGGTTTTGGGATAGGATGAATTTCCTCCCCTCGCCTGAGCCTAATTTCTGCTGGAGGCGGGGATGAGATATCAAGCCATCACTGTCTGCAGCAGGAATGGGTGAATGTTTCCCAGCGTTTACGCTGAGAAGTGTGACTATAAAGTCGGCGAAATAATAATAAACGTATTTATTTACGGGCGAAGTTTAGTACAAAAATACTACTCTTACACTTAACCCAAAATATATATAAATGAAGTTAATAATAAAGAAATAAATTATCGCAAAAAATTACAAAACTAAATAAATTTATATAAAAATTCAACAGTAGCAGTAATAATAAAATGTATGTTCTATAGTAAAAAAAGAAAATAAAAATAAATAAAAATCGATATATAAAATAAACTAGATAATTGTCAGAGACTAAAAATATTATGAATACATTATATGCAACAGCTTTATTGCTCACTTAAAAGTTGTAACTTAATTTTCTTTTTTTAGTTTTATATTAGAAAAATGGTGAAATTCTGTGGGTAGCTCATTCAGAACTTTTGCTGCTGTATAAGAAAAGCTTTTTTGAAACTTAGCAGTGGTGTGATAAGGAATGTTATACAAACATAAATTCCTAATATTCCTATTGTGTAAATGTGAACGTTTTACCAGTCTTTTACTAAGATAATTAGGTGAGGACAAGGTTACTATTCGATGAGTGAAGATGGTGAATTGTAATTGATATCTATTGTATATGTTCAATAATTAAGCCATGCCAAACGTGTGCGAGATGTGATCGTATTTTCTAATGGTATATATCAAACGCAGGCAGGAGTTTTGTAATTTTTGAATTCGATTTTTTTCAAATGTATTTAGAAATGAGCCATATACTACATAACAATAATTAAAGAAACTCAGCATTAAAGCTTCACATAACACAATCTTTAAATTATCCTGTAGCAGATGACGGCTAGCATATAAAAGTTTCAGACTACTATAAGCTTTCCTCAAGAGTGAATTCACATGATCAGTAAACTCAAGTTTATCATCGATAATTACACCTAGATTTTTCGTCTTCTTAACAACTGGTAGAAGATTATCGTTTAATCTGATAGAAAAATTTGTAGATACCGGTTCTTGTTTTTTGCTGCCAATTATCATTGTTTCAGCTTTAGAAAAAACTCTCATTTAACAAAAATTAATTCTTCATTTTGCGTGTCACATGATCAGGCAGATCACTCTAGTGACCCGTAAAGTGCTGCCCTCTGGACGCGACAGAGGCAGAGTTAATCACTATGAGTCGTGATATAGACAAAATATATACCGAAAGGAAGTAAAGCAGAGAAGACGTTGTGATAGCGGAGTGATTGTTCCCGTGTGCGCTTACCTTCGTTATTTTGGAAAACTTCTACAATCGTTACGCCGGCCGGCCGACACCCAGGACGCCTTCTGGACAAGGTAAGCTACTGTGTTCTGCCGATCACCGGTTATGGCATTTTTTTTTTGCTCTTTAATCTTGTGTTTCTATTTATGTATTTTACATAGATCATAAATCACGAAACCATCATAATATGGCATTTGGATGGATTAAGATGTAAATTATGGTCTAAAGAAGTCTTCCAGATATTTTGAAGGTCTTGATTAATTATATATTCTGCAACGATATACTCTTGAGGTAGAAAGCTATAGTAAATCTGAGTATCATCTGCGTATGCCTGTATGTTACAGTTTTTAATGGCCTTAAGTATATCTGATGTATATATTGAAAAGAGCAAAGGTCCAAGAATGGATCCTTGTGGGACACCCGATATTACAGAGTTGGAATGGAATAAAATGTTGTTAAACGAGACAATTTGTTGTCTATCGGACAAATAGGATTTAAAAAAAATAAGAGAGCTATTCTGAAGGCCATAATATTTCAGTTTAGCACAAATCAAACTATGGTCTATGGTATCAAAAGCTTTTGAAAAATCTAAAAGAACTAACGCAGTCAGTTTTTTGTTATCCTGAGCAGCAACAATATAGTCACAGACACGAGTTAATGCGGTAGCGGAACTGTGACCTTTTCTAAACCCTGACTGATATTCGTGAACTATATTACGTGTATTTACATATTCAAGTAATTGGTCATATACCACTTTTTCTAAAATTTTAGACAACGTTGGTAAGATGGTTATGGGTCTTAAAGCAGATAAAGATGTTACATTTGATGTTTTGGGAAGGGGCACAATAAGGCCATTTTTCCAACAATCTGGGAAACTACCGCACTCCAGGCAACAATTAATAACGTGTACTATATAGGGAATAATCAATGGACAACACTATTTTAACATATTGAATGATATTCCATCCAGCCCAGTCGCATTACTTTTAAAATTGAAAATAATTTTATTTACCTCATCTTCGTTAACGAACCTAAAATCAAATTGTTGGTTCTTCTCTAAATTTATTAATATCAAAATTATTAAAATCCCGAAATGTAACAAATTTTTGTTTAAAATTTGGTAATTTTGCATTAATTTCACAATAAACTAAATTATGGTCAGAAATTAGATCAGCGTTAATAGTACCACTAGATAATACGATGTCTTTGTTGGAACAAAATATAGGGTCCAATAAGGTGGCAGTATTTTCAGTGATCCGAGTGGCATCATTTATTAACTGATGAAAATTGTACGCCTCGAAGCACTGACTAAGTATATTTCCTATGTTTAATACATTAACCAAGAAGTCTAGAACTAAGGAGACCGAACTCGTTCGGTATCTAGGGATCAAATCTGTCCGCCTCCAAGAAGCGCTGTAAACAGTAATGTACTCGATGTCACGTGATGAGCAGCGGTCCACATGTGAATGTTTATTATAGACTATCTGCAGAAAGGCGGAGCTTAGCGATTCGCGACAACAGCGCCCGCGGCGGCTTACTCTATAAGTTTCGTGCTGGCATATTACAAGAAGACAATACGCAAAATACGATTTATTGCTCATTATGTCATTGTAATCATTGCGGAAGCCATCGAATTCATTAAAGTAATAAACTATAACTTGAACACGAAGTACTGTGGACGTCACATCTTGAATTAGCATCGGGCATATTAGCAGTGCAGTGTTTTGTGTCGCGCTACATAACCTAAAGTAACCAGACATCCGTCATTATGACGGACAGTCCGTCATTCATAAAGCTTGTCCGTCTTCAAGAGCAGTCCGTCAAACTGTCCGTCATTGAAATTTTTTTATTAAAATGTCCGTAATTACGTCTTCTAGGTTAATCTAAAGACGTATCGACGTATCGTATAGATCGTGATTAAATATCAGTATTTCAAAATGGCATCAAATTCCAAAAAGTAGGTATCCTTGTGAAAGTCTATATTTTTATGTAAATGTATTTTTCATTGAAATTTTGAAGTGCCAGAAAACGCGTGACATTGAAAATTTTCGCCTGCGGCGCGATTTATCTCGCGCCTCACGGCGCGAAAAATAAACTCTAGCTTCGTCAATGTGAACCAGCTGAACATGTCCGTCTTTGGCAAAATCAAATTCTGGTCACTTTAACATTTTCGATGACATTGTTCTTATGGCAGCTATTTTGGTTAATTTACAACCTCCAATTTTGAAAGTAAGCACTCATGAAGATTTGAGCGAATAAGGATTAGTAATATAGAATAAGAATAAGTAATTAGTAATAGCGAATAATTACTGTTCAAAATTAATATAAACAAGAAATGTTCAAATTTGAAGAATAAAATAATGCATACCTACATGTGTATGTAACGAAATAAATATTATTTACACCGAGACACAACAACGACGAGAGTTGTATAAAACATTTGTCAAAAATATATATGATATAAATTGCGGTACATATAAATAAAATATAAATATCATTAAACCTGACTCTTTATTTAATTGCACTATTGTTGTACATACTATCCTAATTTTGCACGTTATTATTTTCTTTATCAGACATTTCACTTAATGCTTTACAATTACATTCATAACCTATAAATCAAATAGTTTAGACAGTTTCAACACAAAAATATAAATATGATTCTCCTGAAAATTATACTTACTTTATCAAGAAATTATTCCCCGTGCAATTAATAACATTTGCAACACTGTGAATTATTTACCAGATTCAAAAATAGTACAAAAAAACAATTCGACGCATATGACACAATACAAAAATCCACAGTACAAAAGTTATCAAAAAATCCCGCGCGCGGCGCTTCTAGTTATTCTGCAGATAGTCTATAGAAAACCATATCATTAAGCTGTCAAAGCGGGTGCTTACATGCCGTTTGGCTTTAACAAAAATACATACAAAAATAAATATGGTTCAAAAGTGCTGTGTTGCATTGTGTAATATAAGAAGCGGTCTGAATAATCGGACATTATTTCAAATTACTGATGTATATATGAAACGAAATATTTTCCTTTGTTGTAACGTTGAAGCACGTAACATGAAATGTTTTGAGTACATTTTCATATTGATCATTGCGAAAATTTGTAATTGCAAAGACATTACTTGTGCAGATTCAATATAATATTCAATAACAACAAATTAACGAAAAATATAGAGCGTCTGTCAAATGTATTCGCACCACGGACATTCACACGGACTCTAACCTCTAACGCACACAGATTAGTACAAAACCACGGTGTACGTATAGGTATCTGTTTATATACCGTAGCAACCAGGGTACACAACTGTTTACAGCGCCTCTGGAGGCGGACATATTCGAGCCCGTCGCGTTATACGGCGAAAAGCCGCAGTTCGGCCTCCTTAGTTCTAGTCTTCTTGACATTAACATTCAAATCACCTAAACAAACAATTTCGTCTGCGGTTGGCATAATCAACGACAGTACAGTATCAATATAATCAACCGACTGATTCAGATTTGAATTTGGAGGTCTGTAGATTACTCCACATATGTAGGTTTTAGTACCAATTTTGAATTTTAACCACAAATCCTCTACATTTTTCAGTATGGTGTCATCGAAAGTTAAGACATCACATTGAATATTTACACGTGAATAGATACCAACACCTCCACCTCTAGTAGAACGATCGACTAAAAAATTTGTAACCCGGTACATGCACTGTCGAGGAATCAACATCAGCGCTCAGCCAAGTTTCAGTAATGGTAAAAATGTCAAAACCATATTCTGATATCATATAACTCAATTCGTTGAAATTACTAAGCATAGATCTAGCATTTAAATGAGCAATCTTCAATGTATTCATGTTATAAAAAAAAAGAAAAAACTACAGCCGACAAGATATTAAAAAATGGATATTATATCTCACAGTAAATTTCATATAATTAAAATAATGTCATCTACATGATAAAATAAGACATTATACTGCAAAAAAAGACATACTACACTAAACACATAAATAAACTTATAACAATTAAAATGAACGATGTTAAATTGCTAAAAAGAGAGAAATGTATAAAAAAGAATAGAAACAAGTGAAATAAAATACACAAAAAGAATTAACATAAATGTTTCAGTGCACGAAATAGAATAAACTGTGTAAAAACGATGCACGCTACTATATTCTAGTAAAACAATTTATGAGGGGAAGAAGAAAAGTAATTAAATTAAAATCATAATTAAAACATAAATACGTAAGACACAAAAATGCAACAAAAGATAAACAAAAGATAGTTTTACGAAGGTGGGAATAATATTAATTTTTTTGTTTTTTGGACGACCGTGTGACGTATTCGTTTTCTTCCGCGTTATTAGCTCTCTTATTTCGCGAACGAGATGACTCGGATAATCCTGAAGTCGAAGTAGAGTTATTACTATTATCGGTAACTTCCTTTTCCGTAATCCTTTCTGTTTCTTCACTTTCGTTGCTAATTGTTTTTCGAAGTTGAGTATTGTAGGTGAAACCAGAACCAGTTATTGGAGTCGCAGAGGCACTGTGGTTTGTATTTTGTTTGTTGTAATCGTCGTCGTGCTTGTTTTTATTTGTTAGTTCCTGGTAGGAATAGCTTTCACCATTAACTATTAATTTATTTTTTATAATTTTTGCGTTGTACTGTTTCTCTTTAGCTAATTTTAACTGATGATGTAATACTTTGTTTTCTTCTCTATCTTGTGGTAACAGGTCGTTAGAGAAGAAAATACCTGTCCCTTTGAGTTTGTAGAGCTGTTTGACTATCTCTTGCTTTTTTAAATTGGACACAAGTTCTAGTAAAATTGGTCTAGATTTTTGTACTCCTCTCTGTCCTACCCGGTATATATTATTTATATCCTGATTTACGATTGAGGTGTTTAGTTTTTCAGTTATTATATTTAATATGAAGGACAATATCTCGATCACATCTTCATCAACACCAAATATAATAAAATTATTTCTTTTTGATTTTCGTTCGATTGCAGAAAGTTTCTTCTTCAGCTCCGACTTTTCTTGTTCTAGTGCTACAATTTTAATGTTGAGGTTGTCAATTTTCAGCATCTGAACAGATAGATCCTTTTTAATTGTTGCTATATCATTTTTTATTTCATCATTTTGGCACACAATTCTATTTAATAACTTTACAACATCAGAGTTCGTAAGGTTTTGCTCATCGCCCATGCTATCAATAGCCTTCGTATTACTTTTTGTTTCTAGAGTTGTTTTGTGCCACAAAAGTACCTGTATTAAGGAATGCCAAGGTGACTAGATTTAGACTACTTGCTGATAGATGTCTATAATAGTAGTGGATTAAATAGGGCAATGATATAGTTGCAATATTTTACTTCTATGCAAACAATTAGCACACTTTCCTATTCATTAGTGAGAAGTAAATTAGAGTATGGTAGTACTATATGGAATCCGTATTATGAAAAGTACATAACACTTCTTGAAAGTGTCCAAAAAAAGTTTTTAAAATTCCTGTATTACAAAAAAAAATGGTATTTATCCGGTGAGAAACTATGAGTATGATCTCTTACTTGACGAATTTTCTTTTGTTTCTCTGAAAAAAAGACGTGAAATAGCAGACCTGTCATTTTTATACAAAATTGTGCACAGTTACGTAGATTCGTCAATTTTATTAAGTTATCTTAATTTTAATGTACCTCGTTTATGTTCTAGAAGTGACAATACTTTTCATATTACGGTTTCTAACTCATATCACCATTTTCATTCCCCAATATCTGTTATGTGCAGGAGCTACAATAATTTAAAGGACATTGACATATTTTTTCATAAAATAGGGCACTTTAAAAAATAAGATTAGTGATTTTTTGTCGAACTAAATACACATTATTTTATCATATACTCCTTAAATAGCTGTAAAGCTGCTGGATGTATTAATATAATAAATAAATAAATAAATAAATATTAGGTTACTGCTATTTTTATTTCAGTTCTTTATCATAACCAGTATATTTTACTTATGCACATTTACACTTGCACTATGTCTCTTTTTGTGTAGTTTTATGTTAAAAACATTAACTTCTTCCCACTGATTTCTCAGTAAACACTGACCACACACAATGACTCACTGTATCAAATTCAACACCTTTCAAATTCAACAGATCAAGTTACATAATTATTACATTCTTGTTTATCTACACAAGTAAATCTCGTGACAGGCATTTATATCATATAAATTGTGTAATGTAATAAATTGATGGGTTTGATTCAATTTAAAGTTTATTTTTCTTCTTTTTTAGAGCATTTAAATAAGCTTGTTTTAAAAAAAAATATTACTAATTAATTTTTTATTTTTTAGTTATCGTCGTGTTTTCGTATCTAAATGTTTCTCAACTTGTTCATACTATCCCTAACCTAGACCAAGTTATAACTCTTTAAAATTGGCATGGCGGCCTTCTTGTTTTTCGCCGTTTTGAATTTTTTTCCCCGCCGCTAGAATTTGCCTAGGGTATAGGTTGATATTAGTTAAGACACGACCCCGCTAAGTCTTACTGTTTAGCCGGGCAGTAGTGCACCATCTCCTCGAAAGGTTGAACGCAGACGTCAGTTTATTCGTATTCTTCTTAGAAAACCCTTTCATTTGATACCCACATTATGGGAGTGCTTAAAAATAACTAGTCCGCAATTTTGGGCGGTCCGCCATATTGGATTTAGAGTAAATTCATTTTATTTTCTTATTTATTCTCAGCAAACCCTTTCATTTGATACCCATATCATGGGAGTGCGCAAAAAAATAACTATTCCGCCATCTTAGACCGTCCGCCATTTTGAATTTAGAATGACATAACTTAGCTCACCATGCATTGTCATCCAAACTAAGCCTGTATGCAAAATTTCATCTCAATCGGTTGAAGATAACTACTTTAAAATTCAGTTGCAAGATTTGACCCGAACATACATACAAACTGTTGGGGTGTTCTTTCCTCCACCATATACTCAGGGTCTGCCAAGTCACAGCTTGGTCAGGGGCAATTTTGTTTGGTTGAGTTGAAGAAACACTTCTTATTTTTGTAACAATTTTTTATTGTTTTATCTCACTAATTATCACATACATAACTTAAATTACAAAATGAAAAACTCAAAATTGCGAATGCGAGTATGTTTCTCATTGACAGCTCGAACTCTTTTTTTATTTATTTTTTGTTGCCATGTTACGGCGCGCGCGTGGCGGCTTGGACCTTAAAGTCAGTTTTTCGGCCACGAGAATAGAGAAAGGATTTTTTACTATGGTTGAGCGAAATCTCAACACAAACAAACAAACATACATTGCAAGTTAAACAAAAGCTTGTAAAAATGGTAGTTGTTCATTGTGTTCCAATTCATACGAAATTTTATGGTAGGGAAACGGTTATTTAATTTAGCAACAAAATGATCTTCCTAAACTAATTGCTTTTGTATCAAATACCGCCAAGATATCGTCCACGTACCTGAACCAAACTGTAGAGAAATTCTCGAATTTATCTCTTGCTTGTGTCTCAAATTTACTCATAAAAAGATTTGCAATGAAAGGTGACAAGGAGTTACCCATTACCGTTCCCTCATGTTGTTGAAAGTATTCACCATTATACTGAAAACAATTTTGATTCATACAAATACTAGTAAGTCAAATGTATTCCTTAATAATTTTATCCTCTAAACCATTTGATTCGAGTAATTCCCTGAGGTAGTCCAAAGTTTGCGGGATTGGAACACTTGGAAACAATGAGCATACATCAAACGAGACCAAAATTTCACCTTCTTGCAACTGGATATTTTTGATATTGTTAATGAACTCACTAGAATTTTTAACTGAAAAACTTATTTGTGCAAGAGGCAAATTTTCGAACTCGTTAGTTAACCATTTTTGGTTAAAACGGTGTTTCGTGGAAAGAGTGCAGTTTCTTGTTTTTTTATTTTTACGCCGAAGGTTCTAGTACCCACTCCAGAATTATTTAAAGAAACATATTCAGCCAAAATTAAAACTAAAAAATAATATGGAAGATGTGGGGCAATGCAGTCAACAAGTACCTAATTTCTTAATCTGCCTTAGCAGAAAATAAAAGCAAGTTTTACATCGGCTTAAAAATGAAATATATTTTACATTATTTCAATGGCGGCTGGTGCAATGCTTTTTGCGCAACATTTCGGGAAATTTTTAAATTTCAATCGTAACAATAGTAAAATGTACATCAATTGTGACAACATACCTACATAGGGTGGTAAATCGAAACCATTCATTAAAAGTATTGGGGCTCGCAGAAATGACCTTTAGAAAGCAGCAGGACTTCAGCTAATTGGCCTATGGCGGACTTGTTGACTATATTCTCAAGATGGCTGTACTTCCGGTTATATCTTTTACACCAGTTTAGTCTTTTATCGGCATTGTTTTTTTATCACATTTATTTTTCATTATAATTAATTCATTTGCAACACCCAACCTTTTTTCAACACGAGCCGCCACTCCTTTGTTTACAACTGATTGTGTTTGGACATTCGACATTAATTAATTGACTATTCTTACATAGGCAAACAGGACCTTCTTTACTTACAACTTCTGGAATACATTTGGCAACAATATCGCTCTGCAAAATTCTCGCTGAAGTCATTCAGATCAACACAGCGAACCCTTTTCAAACACAGCCGGCACACGGCATCATCGGAATTTCTTACGGTAGCAGCACCGGGATTTTCCATCAAATAGATGACCTCTACGATATCTACTTTCATACCGTTCATAGTTCTGATGAAGGGGAGCATACGGTTTTCCGAATACAAACAGGCGGATTTAAATTCGGAAAACGTGTAAATACTGTCTGCACACCTTTCGCATATTACGTAATCCTCGTTTAAAGAAAAATCCTGAAAAACAAATTTCTCTTAAATAAACACTTTTATTTACGAGGCCTCTAACTTTAAAGTTATTTGCACTATTTTAGAAACCAATGCATAAATCAGTTCAATATGGAAACTTTTCAAGAACACTTACTATTTTTAATAGCAGAACGTCGAGTATTTCTCGTATATTCTCTTCAATAACTTGGAAATCCTTCGACTCTTTGAAGCAAAGTGTACACGCTTTCTGTGCCGTCATTTTTTATAACGAATTACACCGATTAGAAGGAGTAACACTTATGTTTCTTATCTATGTAGATATTTTGTGGTTTCTAAACCGAATTCCAAACGTGAAGAATGGCATTCACCGCGTTTTTTAGGCACAATATGAGTGTTTGCATGCAATAATAGTGTATAATGCATACGTTAACGTACTTAACCTAACTATTTCTTCTGCCTCTTTGAATATTTCTTGCCAAGTTAAAGCCATTGGGCGCATTGAGGGACGGTCAGCGGCTAAGTAGCTAACTTAGCTACTTCCCTGAATGGACGTGGCTGACACTTTTTTTTATCTCAGCGGCTGACCAATTTACTAAGCCTAAAATATTATAGCTGAGATGCTGACTTGACAACAATTCTATCATGATTCTCTCTGTCGTTTTATGTGTGCTGTGAGCAATTGAATTTTAACCTACTTTTAAACAAAAATTATAGAAAAGAAAATATTGTTTGTTTTTAAACAAAAGTTATGGAAAAGAAAACGAACCTTTGTCCTTAAAGCGTCTTTAAGCACAGAACACGGCAGGGAATTATGAATCCATAATTAAAGTTATCTATGCCACAGAACGTGTCACGTTTTCTAGATCTCTGCGAAACTCATACAAACGATTCAAGGAGTTTTAAGCCGCTGACTGTCAGAAAAGGCTAACTACTAAGTCCTGTTGCACAATTGAGATAACCACAACCATAACCATAAGCGTAACTGTAATTTTTATGTTTTGTCCACAACAAATCTGCGTAAAATCGTGTGTATTTTAAAACTCCCGCATAGAGGATTCAGTTTAGCCAATTTCACTAAATTAAACATTTTGTGTGAAAAATCAGAAACGACACTGGAATTAGAAGAAATGATGGATATCGAACTCTTAACTAATATTATAGTAATCTAGTATTAATTAGTGTTAGTTACTACTATATTTTGGGTAACCCTCAACCCATATTTCACGAGAGTACAGACACAAGGTTGGTATAACTAGCAAAACGTAATTTTAAGCGTAAATATAAAATAATTTCATCTTTATGTTTCCGGTTATTGACGATTGAAGGTCATTCTTAATGCTAATGTTAACTGAATTAGTTGTAGACAAGAACATTATTTTCATATACTCCATCTTTGTGGTTGTGGTTAATTTTACGTTTATGTTAATTGTGCAGGGGGCCTAACACATAGCGGTCAGCGGCTGAGCGTCCCTGAATGCACCCAGTGTTTTAATATTAGGTTTGTTCAGTTCCAATAAAACATTTATGAACCGTTCTTCGATCAGTAATGAATTCTTTTGTGCGCATGTGCCAACTTAATATTAGTTCGGCCACGGGGCTGAAAGTTGAATAGCAGATATCGCAACTCATGCCACCTCACGTTGTCATTTGGTTTAGTAATGTTTGGTGTGGACATCTTTGGCGCTACTGCTAAAATGAATAACCGTAAAGTAGCGTAGTGAAATAAAATTCTAATAGATACAAGAGATGACAATCGTGAACAATTTTAAAGTTAGTTAATTTTATGTTTTATGTATGGCAGGATGGGTCTGTGTTTATCAATTTTCATCATTTCTATTATGTGAGGGAGAATAGTAGGTTATTATTCATTTTCTGTAAATAAGGATTCTATTGGATATTTCCATGCTAAACATCCTATGGGATAATCCATTCAGTTTCTTAAGAGTAATGTTTAAGATGGTATTTATTACACAAGTAATACTTTTTGTTCATCTAAAATTGTAATGATGACCGGCCGGCATTTACAAATTTCAACCATGTAGCATTTATTACTTTATTACATAAATATTAAATAAATCTACTTTTGTAGCGACGACGTACTTTAACATTATCAAAATTGTTTGCATATAATTAAAAAAATGTTACATTTGTACTAGGTCTGATATTCTTTTAAATTTTTATACATTGCTGTAATAAAAGTGATAAATAAAGTTAGTATACTTAATCATTTTGAATCCATTAGGTGTTGCGATTTATTAAGTTGGGTGTAGAGCAGCAGCAATTTAAAATGTCAAATTTAATTACAGCTTCTTCTACTACGGATAGACTATAAATACCCGGCTTGTAAAAATTCATATTTTGTTGATATTGAAAAAGGGTATAAAAACGCAAAATTTTATAAATTCCCTAGCGACGTAGGGACATGTAATGTTTGGGAAAATATATGTAAAATAAATCAAGAATATTGTAATTCTCCGTATTTGTTACGATCAGTTTGTACTTACTGATTTCTAAGACTCTAACTAGGTTTATGCATTACGTGTTACCATAAGTATAACAGCCCAATTTTTTCCAAATCGCGGTATCACCATCTTGACGAAACCTAAATTTTTAGGTGGATGAGGTGGCTTGCCAATGATACTACGAGCTATGCCAGCGGATCATGCAATGCTATTGGTGTAGGGTCACCCATGCTGGACCAGTCAAAGGGAAGGAACCTGACTAAGAGTGATACAAACAGCTTTATACTATAACATATAATGGTATTGTTCTGTAAATAATGTTCTATTGTTATATCTTGTTATTAATGTTCCTTCTTCTATTTTTTTTATTTCTAATAGTGAAAATATAATTGTATAACTGAAAACATCAAATATCAGTGATAAAATTATTATTTTTACTTTTAAACCTTGAATGCTATGTGAAATTAAGGAAAGAGTTCCTCTCTAATTTGAGGGAGGATGCTTTTCTTAATTTTTCAAAGTATCAAGTTTTAAAATTAAAAATATAAAGAAATAAGTATATTTAAAAAGCCCGCGCTGTCCTCCTAGAACTGTCAGTTTTGTTGCCATCAATTAAGCAGTAGGTAGCGCTTCTTATACTACACTGGAGTCTCCAAAATTTGGCCGTACAAATTCGTTTACCTCCACAATTTGGCGAAAAATCCCTCTGCAATTCGGCGTTTTTCTATCCCCACTATTACCACGAGCTCTTTGCTCCTGTGCGGCGTGCTATTTGAAATCCTTGCAACATTAGTTTATTGAATATGAAGCAGAATTATATTTAAAAACGCGATATTCCTTTATATTATGGGATCCTTTATGTGTATTTATAGAACCTTTACAATTTTTGGCTCCATTACTAAAAATTTACTAAAAATTTGGTCCGCTCACTCCTACGTACATTTTTCACGCCGGCAAAACAACAAATAAGTACAGCCTCACTTGACAGTAAGCACCAATGCCGTGACTTTTCAGTGGCTGTGGTGGGGTACCCCTCTTGAAGCCAAATTCTGGAGACATTGTGTTCCAGCGCTACGCCGAATTTTGGAGACTTCAGTGTACACTCGAACCCCTCTTATTTCACCTTCGCTTAATTCACATCCTCTGTTATGTCACCACGTTTCCCCCTATTAGGTCGCGAAACCGTCCCGGTTAAGTCGCCGCCTGTAAAAGTTTGGAAATTGGATTCTCGCATGAATAAGTACAATTTTTATTTTTAAAACACAAAAAAAGTTGAGGTTATGATCGCGATTTAAGAGAGGCAAAATTTCGCGACTTAAGCGAGGTAATGATGCACGGATTTGGCGACTTAAGAGGGGTTCGAGTGTATATGTTTTGTGATTGGCAGTGTTATTTTGGCGCTGGTGCAGCCTTGATATGTTTTGGTCAGCACTAGAGAAAGGTATTAAAGTATCGTATGCAAGGTTTCGTTTTCAGTTTCAGTATTTATTGAGATAGTTATTCCAGACTTACAATTATGGATAGTGATTCAGGTCCTTAAAAAAAACTTACTTAAAACGGAATACGAGTTAGAAATGTTGTTAGACGCCAGTGATGATGAAAAAACGTATCTGTTTGAATATAGTGGTAGCCACTGTCAAAACGATGAGTCGGATTCTGACAGTAGTGATGTGGATTCTCTGTGAAGGTTTTTTTGGTGTTTTTATATAGTTTTCTTTACAAGAATAATAATATGAAGGTGGTCCAGACTATAGGTACTCCTAATTACGGCTAGATCTACAAAAAATATGCAATAGATTTTTTAATATCTAAAGCTTATAAAGCATTTAATGACTCTGTGGATTTTTTGTAGATCTAGCTAAGGCTTTCGATACGGTTAGTCATCCAAAATTAATACGTACTTTAGAGAAAATTGGTGTAATGGGTAATGTACTAACTTTGTTAACTAGCTATTTAACAGATAGAAGGTAGTGTGTTAATATTGGAAATACCGAAAGTGACTTTAAAATTGTTGAGTTCGGCGTCCCGCAAGGAACAGTGCTAGGACCTATATTGTTTAATTTATGTCAACAATTTGTTCACTGTAAGTACCTACCCGTGGCTCTATCATAGGATTCGCTGATGATACAGCAATATTTTATACAGGGGACACATGGGAACAATTAATAAGAATTGCTGAAAATGATTTTGAGGTTGTCAAAGCTTTTTTTTGATTCGAGACTCCTGTCAATTAATTTTAATAAAACTAAATTTCTTCCCTTTGCAACAACTAGAATCAAGATGCATGCCTCAGTTACATTAAAAATTAATAACGGTAATTCGCCAATTGAAATTCCACAAGTGAATGACATAAAATATCTAGGATTACATATAGACAGTACATTAAAATGGAATGTGCATATAAGTAAATTAATCGTAAAAATAAGAACTCTACTGCCAAAATTTAAATACCTGAAACAAATTATAGACACAACATCTGATAATTCTTTATCATGCTCTTGTAGAATCTCAATTAAGATATGGTATTATTGCTTGGGGAGGGGCTTATAACAACGTAATAAAAAAAAACTAGAAATTATACAAAAATGGGTTATTAAAATTATATACAAAAAACAAATTACTTACCCTAGCGATGAACTATATAAACTTGCTAACGTTCTCGATATTAGGCAACTTTATTGTATTACTCTGATATTCAAACAAAAGGAAAGTGTTAAGAAAGATTACGTTATGCATTCTTATTCCACTAAACAAAATTTTATGCCTTTGGAGCTAAAACAAATTAATTCGTTAACGATATTTAAAAAAACATGTAAAAAAGTGGATCCTATCTAAACCCCGAGTTGTTATACATAAACTAATAGATCTAAAAAATGTATATTATGTATAATTAATAACAAACAGTTTCATTTCACATTATGGTAATTTTTTAACTGACGTAAATGATTATATATATATTTTTTTATTATTTAATAGGTATCTAATTATATTACAACATATTATTTTTATTACTTACCTCAATGAATATAATGTTTGGTTATATGGTATAGTTGTTAATTGTAGAATTTTGTTTTTTCGTTGTACCTAATCTAAACAAACAATCGCAATGTTTGGATGTCAGGAGGAAAACATACACTAGACAAGTTTTATACTTTTAGCAAAGTTTCTTTCCACACACGGAACACCTCACTACAAGTATTAATTACTTTTGTGAGTAACACATTTGCACAATCGTTTTAGTCTGGATATGTATACAACTGGAATATATTCGCTAGCGGGGTGATGAATGATTTTTCAAAAAAATTCCCGAGACACGTCAACTTTTAAATGTATTTGCCTACATTTTGCAAGTAATATGAAAAATATAGCCCTTCAGGGGTGGCTGAAACCACCCTCGACATGATTTTTTTCAAATGCAACCCTATGGCTTGTGACCCCTCATTGTAAAGCTGGTGGAAAGGGGAATCCAACGCACTGATCAAATTTTAATTTTTAGTATGTTTGTAGGGTTGCATACAATTAAAACATAATTTTATAGTTTAATTTATTTTTAACGCAACAATTTCGTACTCAAAATGTGTGTTGTTTAGTTTTGGAATGCAAACCTTACTTTTCATATGTCCCCACAAAAAAATTCCATGCAATTTTTTGCCACAACTGATATTTGTTATTTTTTTGCTAGTGTTTTTACACGGCCGCAAAGAGTAATTTAGTTAGTATGCTGTATTCAGAGTTTGAAACGAAGTGTTATTTCAAATTGGTGAAAATGTCTTATTTAACTGAATCACTAAAAATCGAAATTTTGATGATGATTGGATATGGTGATAGGGCGCAAACTCAATGCGAAGTTGTTCGCTTGTTTCGAGAAACGCATCCTGACTTGCCACCACTCAATCAAGGTACCATTAGTAAAATTAAGGCACAATATCGAGAGATGGGTCATGTCAGGAAAGTACCGAGTAAGAGGCAGGCTGTTGTTGATGACGACACGAAGTTGAATTTGTTGCTTGCTCTAGAAGAAAATCCAATCACTCCAGCCCGTCAACTGGCCCGTGATAGTAATCTTAATCGCAAAACAGTTTTAAAAATACTTAAATATGAGAAAAAACGCCCATATAAAATGCAAGCTGTTCAAGAACTACTTGAAGATGATCCAGAACGACGAGTGGAATTTTGCGATTTATTGATGACTTGTATTGATCAAAACCAGTTATCTTTAGAGTGGATAGTTTTCTCTGACGAGGCTACTTTTACATTAAATGGGCACGTAAATCGCCAAAATTGTCGTTACTGGGCTGAAGAGAACCCCCATTGGATGAGGGAACTTCATACTCAGCGCCCACAGAAAACTAATGTGTGGGCCGGAATAATACAAGATAGAATTGTAGGACCATTTTTCTTTGATGACACTCTTAATGGAGCAAGATACTTGCGTTTACTCCAGCACGAACTAATGCCAGTGCTATGTCATTTATTTCCAAACCCCTTAAACCCTAACTTGACCGACGAGAGGTTATGGTTTCAGCAAGATGGGGCCCCACCACATTATGCTGCCATTGTTCGTCAGTATCTGGACAGAATTTTTCCCGGTAGGTGGATTGGGAGGTGAGGTAATATTGAGTGGCCAGCAAGATCTCCAGATCTTACACCACTGGATTTCTTTTTGTGGGGACATCTTAAAAGTAGGGTTTACATTCAGAAACCCAACAACATAGCAGATCTGCAGGAAAGGATAAGAGAGGAAATCGGAAAAATAACACCGCAAATGTAGCATAATGTAAGGGACGAAACCTACCACAGACTGGGATGCTGTCAACAAGTGAATGGTGCACAATTTCAACAATTGTTACGTTGAAAATAATCAGTGCGTTGGAGTCTTTCCACCAGCG
Source organism: Aromia moschata (assembly GCA_029963805.1). Lineage (NCBI taxonomy): Eukaryota > Metazoa > Arthropoda > Insecta > Coleoptera > Cerambycidae > Aromia > Aromia moschata. The sequence continues at coordinate 194,211 of JAPWTK010000593.1, forward strand.
TCACACAATGAGGGGTCACAAGCCATAGGGTTGCATTTGAAAAAAAATCAAGTCGAGGGTGGTTTCAGCCACCCCCTGAAGGGCTATACTTTTCATATTACTTACAAAATGTAGGTAAATACATTTAAAAGTTGACGTGTCTCGGGAATTTTTGAAAAATCATTCCACCACCCCGCTAGCGAATATATTCCAGTTAAAGTCTCCACCGTGTATATTATATTGTATGTACATAGTATTCTTACCCATTTTTTTCATATACATGTTATTATATATTTTGTTACTATAATTTTACAATAGTTATGTCTTATAACCATATGTACCTAAATTGTACCAAAAAGTGCAAATACATTTTTTATTATTATTATTATTATTATAATTACGACTTATAATGCTAATGTCGCCTATGGGAGACATACCGATATGGGCACCTATGAGCGACATATATCGGTTCAGCTTCTGGAAAAGCAGATGTTAGAAAATACGCAGCGAACGTGTTAACAAAATTATTATTTATTATCAGAATATTTAGTTATATTGATATAATTTTATTTTTTGTTTATTGTTATTGTTACTGTTTTTTTTTTCATTTTATTTGCCTATGTTTGTATAATCAGTTTCAGAATGTTATGTTATGTTGTATATAATTTTTTTTCTTGCCAATACCAAGCGTTTGATGATTTTGTTTTAGAATAATTTTTCATTTTAGTTGTTTATACCTGGTATTATGTAATTTACTGGACTTGTTTTTAAATCAGGATAATACTCGCAATTTATGTCTTTTACGACATTTTTTATTGTGAAATAGTTCATCATTTATAGTTTCGGTTAAAGCTTTATGTAACCATAACCTTTTACCATAAGTATAACGCCCAATTTTTTCCACCTCGCGGTATCACCATCTTGACGAAACCTAAATTTTAGGTGGATCAGGTGGCTTACTTGTTCTAATGATCCTACGAGCTAAGCCAGCGGTAGCATGCAATGCTACTGGTAGGGTCACCTGGGCAGGTCAAAGGGAAGGAACGTAGTTGTACATAAAGCTAAGAGGCGGTGTTAGCGGAAATCTAAAGAGCAGCGTTGCCAGAACTAACTGTAACACTTAACTCTGCGTAATAGGTCTTTATAAAAACCATATATTTATAAAATGCATTGATGTACGATCAATTGCGTATCGTATAATAAAGTTTACTGTTATCTTTTTTTCAACCCAACTACTGTGAAATAATTTTAAACAGTTAATATTCCTTTAAACAGCTATGAAACAATTTTAAAATATCTAATAGGAATATTATGTTGATGTAACAATAGCGAAACAAGGCAGAACGAACAGTCAGTAGCAAGTCGTAGCTCAGGGTCAGAGTCGGGCTCAGGTCACTATTATTGCAAAGCGATGCACAGACAATACATCAGAATACATTAGTGAATATTCGAATAAACGTACTAGGAAGCGTACTTTTCCACGACGGTATTTAGGGTGTGGTAATGTCAGTGGTCACGAAAAACTGAAACTTAAAAGGACTTTCCCATTAAAACTCATAATACCGTTGTCGTAAACCTAAAGTACCGTTAGTGATACAAATAACTTGCTTAATTTGACATTCAAATAATACTGGATACGGATTAAGATAATATACGTATTAATACTCAAGTTTGAGTATTAAGTTGATGTCAATTTTGTGATATCGATTAATCGGAATCAAGCGGAGGTTTAGAATCAAACGGCGAAATCTGGGAAATGAAATCAGAAATTCTAACCAAAATCTACTGACTTTATAGACGAAGTGTCCGAAGTTTAATTCCTAGGGGTTGGCTACATTGCTCTGATATTTCTGTAATTGAGGTTAGGTTGTATACACATTCTTAGGACATTGGATTAGAACGGTATTAAATATATTTACTTTAAGGGTATTTTATGATATATTAGAGTTGTTCGATTAATAAACTGTTTTGTTCAATTAATATTGTAATTATTGTAACGGTTTTTACTACGCCGTTTTCAAAAACTTTTACAGAAGACGTATATGTGTAGGTGAGTATTTCTCGAATTATCCTGTTGGTTTATTATAATTTTAATTTTTTAGTATCCATATGAACCTAACAAATCAGTATATCTAAGCTTGAGAGGTGGTTAGGTGTTGAGAAGTGAGAGGAGATTAATATTATTTATAGAATGGAGGAAGGTCGATCTGGCAAGTAAATTTTAGGCCTTGAGTCAATAATATAGTGATTTTTATAAAGCTAGTGCACTAGTTGAAGTAAATGCTAAAAAATTAAATATTATATGGCCCGGCATTTCTACTACTGGTTCGAATAATTCAACGTTCAATTAGCGGTTTAAACATACAAACATGTATTTCATGGTCCTGATTAGATTAACCAGTGTTTAATTGTGGGCGTGTCGTTTGCCAAATTTAACTACCCAGAAATAGTGATTAAGGCTTGGTTAACTCAGTTTTGTACTATTTTACACAGCCATAGTAATTTATTCGACCAGAATCAAAAGCTTACCCTGTGCCTTGCGCATATCAATTCGCAATATTATATATTTGATTCTAAAACTTCCTTTTTGAATCTGAGCAACCATACAGTTTGTGTAAAGCCGATATCGGCCAGTTGTGAAAAAGGATAAATGCTACATGTCTCATTCTAACAACAAGCGCAACTGGTGAGAGAGCTGGTCTTATTCCCTCACTACCTTCGACGCATGTGCGGTTGCTTCCAATCTGTCGTCTCACTTTTCTTTGTCCTTTTTCATAACTGCCCGATGTAGGGTTTGCATACACTGTTTATAATTAATGAACTTAAGTACTACCGAATTATTCTAAAATATATAGACATTTAAAAATCTAATAAGTCAACAACGCTTTTTGATATTTGTTGTGGTTTAGAGGTTGTTGCACTCCTTACGCATATTGAATCAATTTCAATGTACTGGGTGTTTCACTATAAATGGACCCACCCTTAACGTCTTTATTTGGCTCAATATCAAAAAATGTTAAATGTTAAATTTTTATGATATAACTTTCATGTATATGTAGGGTGTTGCAGGAAACCGTGATAAATAAAAATGTGTTTTTTTTTTCTTGTGGAATACCCTGTATATTATATCACTAAATAGTTGGATTCATCTCCCTGATTACGAATATATTTATAGTTTATTATACTTATTTTAAAAATCTAAGCAAAAAATGCCAATTTCAGTTTTATATGTGGTAGACAATGGATTCAAGAATGGGCTTGCAATTGTTCGGACACCTTGCAAAATTGGCTGAACTAGAATTCAGTAAGAGGATGTCTCAAAAATTTGCTGAAAAGTGTTACAAAAGCTCATCAAGCTTTGAAAAAAAATACAGCTTTCATCCTTTTAAGCCGACAAGGGTCCAACATTTAACCCAAGCTAATAAACAAGAACGCTTGACATCCTGCAGAAATGTCTTAGAAAAACTAGAAAGGGATTAAAAGTTCTTCTATAAAATGTTGTGGAGTGATGAGTCCTGTTTTAGCATTGCAGGAATTCCAAATAGGAAAAACATTCATTACTACATTCCTTACAATCCCCCAAAATTTTTTGAAGTGTAACATTCTTGCTTCCGATCTGTAAACGGTGTTGGATAAAAAAGGATAAAACTCTGGTTCCGATATTTTTTAACCATTCCCTGATCTTTACCTTGACAAGCTACAGAACGATATTGAATATTTAGTCGATCGAATTACCTTTAAATGAAGCACATGAAATTGATTTTCAGCAAGATGGGGCAGCATCCCATAATGTTGGCTTAGTAATATTTTTTTTAATGAAAAATATGAAACCTGGACTGGAAAATGTGGAACATTTAGTGATCATCGAACAGTCTAGGTTTGGACTGTTCGATAATGTTGGCTTAGTAATATTTTTTTTAATGAAAAATATGAAACCTGGACTGGAAAATGTGGAACATTTAAGTGATCATCGAACAGTCTAGGTTTGGACTGTTCGATGATCACTTAATACCTTTTAAAATTTTTATTTGAAAAATAATATGTAGGTATATCTAAAAGAACACCACAGTGTTGCATTATTAAAAGAAATGATACAAAATGGCTTTGAAACAATAAATACAAATACACTTTGGATAATCAAAGTCCTTAACTAATAAATTAAAAAACTGATTTTCAATGTCACATCTACTAGGTTATGGAGTAAAAATCAAGAAAATCTTTATTTCTTTAGATTTTGTGATATGTCCGAACAATTGCAAGCCCATTCTTGAATCCATTGCCTACTACATGTAAAATTTAAATTGGCGGATTTTTGCTTTGAATTTTAAAACAAGTATAATAAACTATATATATTCGTAATCAGGAAGATGAGGCGAATTATTTAGTGATACAATACAGAGGTAACTATAGTTAACTAGTGGGATGATGTCAAATGTTTCCAAAAAAAGAAATAATTTTCACTTAGTCTATGTTTCGCAAAAATTTATTTGTCACACAGACGTGCATCGGCTGTCTACCCGTACAATTCTAATTAGCTTAAAAACTACACATATAAATATAAGCAATAAATAAAAATATCTAACTTTTTTTTAAAAAATACTAAAAATTATGTGGGTCAGTTTAAAGTAATAAAGTTTATGTGGGTCAGACCGGAAGGTATTTGAAAAAAAGAATATATGAACATAAAAATGATTTGCAAAATCACAAGGTAAATGAGACAGCATTGGTGGCACATACAAAAACAGGACATCATTTTTCTTTTGACGAAATCAAAATTATTGGACAACAAAACAATTACAAAAAACCATTGCTACATGAAATGATTGCTATTAAAAAGGGCAATTCAGTCAACAAACGAACTGACATTGAGAATTTATATACGGCATATTTTAATTTATTGACATTGAGAATTTATATATGGCATATTTTAATTTATTATATTATATTCTGTATCCTAGATTTAGAAGATACACTTACATGGCAAATACCTAATGATATTAAAAAAAACATAGGTTATATACATACCCTTTTAATGTAAGTTTTATTCATGTTTCTCTGTACAAAAGTATTTTAGCAATTTCTACAATTTTTGGTGTCTTTTTTAAAAAAGGTAGATATTTTTATTTATTTCTAATTTTAATATATGTAGTTTTAAGCTAATTAGAATTGTACGGGGAGATGCACTTCTGTGTGACAGTAGGTTGTACTTTATTATTCATCGATATTATCAATGTTTCATTCATATTTATTTTTACAAACGACAGTAAACAAAAGCTTATTCAATTGTAAGTATGAAATATGAAACATGTAATCCTGATTCCTTATTTTAATTTGTGTTTGGTATTACGTTTGTTTTATTATCTACATTGCGTGTTTCTCATATTTTAGAGTCCTGAGGATGCAATAAATTTTGCGAAACGTCGACTAAGTGAAAATTAGTTTTTTTTTTGGAAACATTTGACATCCCACTACTTAACTATAGTTATATGGAAACAGGTCACTAATCCTACATTACAATAATATACAGGGTCTTCCATAAAAAAAAATACATTTTTATTTATCACCCTTTTCTGCAAGACCCTATATTACGTGAAAACTATGTCATAAAAACTTAACATTGTACCCTACAACTTTTCTATTTAACATTTTTTTTTTTGTATAAAGCAAAATAAAAAAAGTTAAGAGGGGGACATTTATAGTGAAAAACCCTGTAAAAATCGACAATGGTGTTTAACGTAGCTGTATGTATTTTTTTTTTAGGAATGGGATTAATGTTCCCTCGCCAGTTGAATCGAGTCTGGCAGTTTGTGGCGGTATTGAAATAAAGCCCTTTTTGGATAAATCTTGTAACCCTGAAACAAACCACATGGCCATAAAAATTGAACCTTGTGAGGTAACAAAATATCCTTATAAACTACAATAATAATAATAATAATAAATCTTCGAATTCCTCAAAGTCTTTAGTTCCATTTTGTAATTCATGTGCTAACAGAATCCGCGACATAATAACTAAGGCTCACTCTGCAGTATTTAAATTAATCTGAAAATCACATATGTCTGTTAGTAACGGCAACGACGATAAGTACTGGTACACTCGTTCAATTGCTTAAATTTTGTGCTGCTTTGCTGACTTCGAACTGCGGACTTATTGCAACCCTAGTACATATGTGCCTAGATATTGTAAGTGAACATTTACAAGGTAGATACAGACTCACTGTTAATCGATATCTGGGTATTACACAGCAATTCTCTATGTCAGCATGATATAGTTTACTTAACAACTCATTAACTAAAAGGTATTTCTCTTTGTAAAAATCGTACATATAAGAGAAGGTTCATTTAATGTTTTTTTAAAAGTTGCTTGTGAAACGGGTTTTGTGGAATTGTGGTGCCCAAATTGATACAATTTTTACATTATCAATCAATATATCGAAAAGTATATCGCACACCTCTTTAATATTTTAAAATATTCTGATGGATAGTACAGGAGTCATATATGAAAAAATGATTTAATTCGGTCCGTCAGTTTTTTTTTCTGCGAATGGTCAAAGTCTCCATAGATTTGAAACACAGTGTAGTGGTGTAATAAGTTGAATTCACCTGACTAACGGTGTCATTTTCTTAACTTAAACAAATTGTTCACAATAAGATGTATAATAAGATCTTATGTAAGTCGTACAAAAAATTAAATTAAGTCCTTTAGAGCGTTTGTAGTGTTCAGGTTTTCAAAGTATGCATACATAATATCAAAATACATCCTAATCAGCGCCAGTTACTGTTAATGATTTCTTTCTTTTCCTTAGGATGTTGATACCGCACAAAATAAGCAAGAAAGCATGATGGAATACCATGAGCTGGAGGGATGTTTGGACATTAAGTCAGAAGAACTTGACATTAAAAATGATGAAGACGAATGTGACAGGTACCAATACGATATTGAAGTGTTAAACTGTAATAACTAGGGTCTGGAAAGGTGTGCTGCAACATAGGGCTTGGCACTATAATACTCTATGATAATGAAAGTATAAATCGTATTTTTTAAACGCCTTAAATTATATACGCGTGTATGTCTTGCCCCTGCGTACCTACGCCACTGACCGAACCTGCCTATGTGCCGGGACTAGCGTCTGTGAGGTAGTACGCCGATCCCTTGTGGGAGCGATGGATAATTAAATGCAGTTTCACATGCGGTAAGACGTGATTTCCGGACCCTAATAATAACATGAAGGAAGTGAAATGAGGAACATTCAATATGCATGTACATAGAGTGCAGCTTTATGTCAGAATGGGGTGAATTTATATACGAGGTGTGGCTATTAAGTAACCAAACTGCTGTCATTTTTTATTCGTTGGCCCTTACAGTAGCAACTTTTTCGCCTTCAATACTCTACTCCCCTTGGCGATCTCTACACCGCTCCATACGACTTTTCCATTGTTAAAAGGAGTGCTGGAAATCCGCTTCTGTCAGCTGTTCAGAACCTCCATCGCTTTTGCTTTAACAGCTTCCACACTCATCACAAGTAATCACCGTGTCTAACAAGCCTGGGTAAGTGTCAGTGTTATTTAGAATGTCAGCGCAAATGGTCATTCTTGATTCCTTTTACTCGGGAGTGAGGATCACAATTTTTGCGCAAACTTTTGCACTTGTTGAATGATTCATGCAAAATTTGGCTAACACATTCTTTATCGATTCCTGTTATTTCAGCCAACCCTCGGATGCTTAGACGACGATCTTCGCGGATTACTTTACCAATTTTTTTAATGTTTTCGTCCGTTTTTGATATTGAGGGCCGTCTTAGGCATGGATCGTCTTCTGTCGTTTCACGCCCCTCTTTAAACCGTCTAAACCGTTCAAAAACTCGTGTGCGGGATAAACATTCATTCTCGTACACTTCTTTTAACGTTGCATAAACTTCTGCAAAAGTTTTCCCCAGTTTAACAAGAAACGTGAGATAAGCACGTTGCTCCATCCAGTGGCGGTGCGTGATCCTAAGATTGGGGGTGCACCATACATAAAAATAACGATAATCTAGTCTAGTTCACTTTTTAAACACTCCGCCAATGACTCTGCATCATGTCCTACTGGTTTTAAAAAACTCCAGAATCTTTCTACAGGCTTTCCACCCACCATGTAAGGATATATTAAAGCCAACTGAAAAATTGTAGAAACGTCTGTAGTTTCGTCTGCTATTATAGCAACAAAAGTGGATTTTTTAATTTCAATGGTTATTTAATCGTGACAAACTTGAAGCATGCACTGAAGTAGCTCGTTTTGTATAGTATTAGAAGTTCCTTTAAAAGCCGCCGCGTTTTGTAAATGATACTTCATAGCCTCGTCTAATTCGGCACTGAAATCAATCAACCCACGAAAAAATGCCTGGATTGGATGATGTTTCCGATTCATCGTGTCCTCTTAGGGCCAGTTCAAATTTTCCACAAAAAACGAATACAGTTAATAATAATGTTTAAAACATACCTGTTTTTTGAAACCGCTTCATTGTGTGCTGCCACTGCTCGTCGATGAGCAGAATCGAGCATTGTCGCAATATTTGCAGTGTCTAGCATGGCTAAATTCAAAACATTATTCATGTGTCCAGCAGAATTTTCATGTTTTTTTATTTTCTCGTTTATGTGATTTAAATCCGTTACTCCAATTTTGGTCCAAGGTGTCTCTCCGCCAAACAAAACACACGGAAAACAAAACACTGCGTTCAATACATCGCATCCACTTAACCACAAATGTTTTTTAAATAAGTCATTATTAAATGTTCTTACAAATTGTTTATTTTTTCCTTTCACGGCTAATTTTTAATTAATTTGTGGAATGGGCCTAACTAGAGTTTTAATTTGCACTTTTTCCTCCAAACTCAAGCTAGAGAATGGAGTTTTTAATAAGTTTTGAATAGAATTCATTATTCCAAACTAGATTCTAACCGAAAACCCGAGTTTATATTTATAAAACGTGAGCGATAAAACAGCTGTATACGAAAACAATTATTCACAAACTAATCGATCACTCTCGTGCGCTGTTAAACTCCGCACATCATATCTATAGGATTCGCCCACTCCTTTTCGTAATTGTGGAGGGGCAAGCAGTAACAATACGCGTTCGCTTTTTCGTATTGCACGGAAGCGCGATGGTCGTCCCGCTTTTTCGTATTGCGCGTGTCGATTCCCGTGCCGCGATCGGAAACCAGTTGCCTTGGAGATAGAGACCTAGCGTCTAGTGGATTCGTAACGCTGCTGCCAAATAATATTGAGATGGTATTAACGCTAGGGATGCGGCAAGGCGATAAATTAAGAATGCATCCATTAATTACTAAATAAAATTATTAATGCTAAATTGTCGGTAGTGCGCGAGCACCAGCGCACCTTATAGCCCACCGCCACTGGCTCCATCTGAACCCTTAACATTTTTTCGGCGCGTCACTGGTGCGTAGACCAATTCAAACGACTGCTGCAGTCGAACTGAGCGACCCACTGACTTGTCCAACGAGCTCGGGGTGGGGAAAGTATCACACCAGACTCAGTTCTGTTCAAAGTTGTCGCGACACGCTCGCAGCGCGCTGATCGCAGCATCAGTTCGGTTATTTAATAGCCACACTTTGTACAACCCACCACCCCTTACTTATGTACAGGGTAAGTATTATAAATGTTAACCCCCTTTTATTTTTGTTATTTCTGGCCGATTTGGTTCTTTCAAAAAGTAGGTTCGAACGGTTGTCAATGTAGTTTCCGAATCTGTTAGCGGTTTTTGAAATTTTTGAAAAATATACGAGGTGTGACAAACAATATGATTTTTTTAAATGGAACACCCTGTACATTCGTACATATTTGAATTTATGGTTCTTTCCTGAATACAAATATATATAATTATAGCACATTTGGATAAGGTTTTTCTGAGTTATGACGAAATATGTTAAATGACAAATATAAACCGTATTACTCTATTTTACGTAGTAGTAAAAATTTTATTTTGTATAAACGTGAAACTGGTTAACATTAGTCAGTAGTTTTTCTGTTGGGGTTCTTTAATTTAATATTGTGTGATAGAAAAAACGTATTATGCCTTATCATAGTTTAGAAAATAGACGTAAAATTTTAGAAATATACTTACCTATATTGCAATAAAAATATGACTGCCTCACAAAGGGAATTTGGAAGGCGGTGTTCTGATCAGACTGCGCCTGCTAAAGTGACGTTCAAGAAAATTTACAATCAATTTTGCAATACAAATTCATTAAATAATGCATCTAGAAGAAAAACGAGGAATGTTATTAATGATGAAATACAGATGAATATTTTATTATCGGTTATAGATCCAAGTCGGTCTACTTATTCTATACCTAAATACTTACTCTTAAATTTAAGCCAGATCAGCGTTATGCAACTTTTAAAAGGTAATAAACATAAACCTTTTCACATCCTTCCTTAATAATTATTTGCTAATGTTTGTAAGTTTGGTATTTCTGTTTTATTTGTATCCTTCTGTGTCTGCTTTTGTTTTATATTTTGTTGTGACATTTGGTAAATATATAATATATACATACATATATCTTAATAACCGCTAGTTATACATTAGAAATAATTAACAAATTGACAAATATTTTACGAATAAACAATTTTACACATTGAAAATAATTTTAACCACTTTGACGTATTTACAAAATTAAAATTTGCTTTCGTAGGCAACTTATAATATATGATAATATGTAGATTTGTTGTTTTACATTTTTCGTCATAACTCAAAAAACTCCTTATCCAAATATGTTATAATTATATATTTGTATTCAGAACAGAACCATAATTTGAAATATGTACGAATATACAGGGTGTTCTATTTAAAAAAATCATACGTTTTGTCATATCTCGTATATTTTACAAAAAAATTCAAAAACCGTTAACGGATTCGGAAACTACGTTAAAAATCGTTCGAAACCACTTTTTAAACGAACCAAATCGGCCAGAAATAACAAAAATAAAAGGGGGTTAACATTTATAATACTTACCCTGTACAGCACACGTGCTCACTAGCAACATCATTTATTATACAGTTTGTGTTAAGCCAACATCGGCCGGTTATGAAAAAGGACAAATACATGTAAAACGACATGTAAGACGCAACCATCATTACGCATCGAAGGTAGTGGGAAAATAAGAGGCTCTTCACCATCTACCCAATCAGTATGAGTCAATACGTCTGAACCTGAACCCTTCTTCCACACAGCACGGCTAATCGCCCGCCGCGCCGCGCCGAGCCAAAATGCCTTGCTGTACTAAGATTATGCGTAATATTTTGGATACCTAGTGTTTTTAGAAAGTGTTGGCCTATTTGGGAACACATGTTAGAAAATCAATCTTTTAATTTACGTTCAGGATAGCCGTTATGATGCCATGCTATACGACATTCTGATATACATATGTATTTCTTCGCGTGAATAAACCATTTTAATAACATTTTTAACAAGAATACTGTTTACTTCAACTACACTTCTCTCTCTGTCTAGCGGCAGGTGGTGAGTGGACCGGTCTTATTTTCCCACAACCCTCGATGCGTATGCGGTATCTGTCGTCTCACTTTGTTTGTCCTTTTTCAAAACTGGCCGATGTTGCCTTTACACAAACTGTATAATATACATGTGGGTCATTCCATGTCAAATCAAATGATCACTTTAAATGAAAAAAATGATCAAAATGATCACTTTAAAACCCGACCCCTTTCGATTTGGCTGAAAGTTTTTCATCTGTTTCCACCCTATCAAAATCGGTTCTCAGGATTTTTTCAAATTTTTTTTACCCAACCCAAAAAAGTTAAGAATTTTTCAAAAAAAACGGCTCTTTTTTTTCAAGTAACCATAACTTTTCCAATAATTGACCTATCAGGACGTTTTTTGTTTCAAAATTTTTTGTTTTTAAATGTACTTGTCAGAAAAAAATACAAAAAAAAAATATCAGAAGTTAAATTGTATGAAAATTTTCAGTTTTTATTGAAAAACCTTTAATTTTTTTCAAAGTCCGACGTTTTTATTTTTTTGTTTTCTTTTTTTCCAAAAAAAACTGATTTACTCTGAAAGTAATCACCCCAATCCCAGAGTGGGCCGACTTTTTTTTCAATTTGTTTCTTTAATAAAAAAAATTTTTGGAATTTTTTTAAAATTTTTAACTCCTTTACTGTCAAAACTTTACTCTTGTAATAAAATAATTCTAATTAAATAATTTCAGGGTATTTTATACTTAATTTCTAATTTAGTTTAAGGATTTCTGATAAGGATTTTTGATCAATGCGATAAACAATTAATTTTTCTGTACTAATTTCAAAAGTAATTTCTTTTATTTTCGTTGGCGTTTAAATATTTTACATATTCTGTATTCTGAAGAATTGGAGAAATTTCGAACATAGAGATACCCACTTGTATCTGGAATGACACAATGTAGTTGCTGAGTTCCCATGATTGGTTTCGTTCTTGAAAATCGTTCACTCAAGTTGTTGACAGCTTGATATAATCCTCTTCTGATGAAAACTTCACCTCTATATTAGGAAGGTTTTCCGGTGCAGAAACCCAAGCATATAATTCGTAAGAGGTGGTTATTTGCTTGTCGACCGCTAATTGGAGGCCCTGCTCGCGCTGCGTGTCGTTTGATGTACCACCGATACCGTCACATGGTTTTTCCATGGACAGTCGCGAAGAAATGCCATTGGGCAGGTATGCCAAAGTCAGTTGCATGGTATCTTAAGAATTTTTAAAATTTCTGAATTGTTGATGCGCCTCGGCGGAAAAATAATGAATATTGCTAACAGTATCAGAAATTCCTTTTATGAAATCAGTTATTCATAACATCAGAAATCCTTAAACTGAATTAGAAATTAAGTATAAAATACCCTGAAATTATTTAATTAGAATTATTTTATTGTAAAAATATAGTTTTGACAGTAAAGGAGTTGAAAATTTAAAAAAATTACCAAAATTTTTTTCAGTTAAAACAATCCTTAAACTAAATTAGAAATTAAGTATAAAATACACTGAAATTATTTAATTAGAATTATTTTATTATAAAAATAAAGTTTTGACAGTAAAGTTGAAAATTAAAAAAAAAAATACCAATTTTTCAGTCGACCCACTCTGGGATTGGCGTGATTATTTTCAGGATAAATCAGTTTTTTTTGGAAAAAATAAAACAAAAAAATAAAAACGTCGGACTTTGAAAAAAATAACGGTTTTTCCAAAAAAACTGAAAAATTTCATATAATTTAACTTCCGAAATTTTTTTTCCTTTTTATGAAAAGTTCATTTAAAAACAAAAATTTTGAAAACAAAAACGTCCCGATAGGTGAATTATTGGAAGTTATGATTATTTAAAAAAAAAAAATACCGTTTTTTTGAAAAATTCCTGATAGGTATTGGAAAAGTTATGGTTACTTGAAAAAAAAAATTGCCGTTTTTTTTTGAAAAATTCATGACGTTTTTTGGGTTGGGTAAAAAAATTTGAAAAAATTCTGAGAACCGTTTTTGATAGGGTAGAAACAGAAAAAAACTTTCAGCCAAATCGAAAGGGGTCGGGAAATCCAATTACTAATTTGTAATTAGTTACTTTGGTTATTTCCTATAAACATGTAAGTAATATAATCGTGTTCATTTGATTAAAAGTTTTTATATTTTGTTTGGTTTTGGTGGGTTCATAGAAATTTTTAGTAATAAGAATAAGAATAGTAATAAGATAAAATTAAACGTTTATAATGACCAGTTATGAGTAAATATTTTAGTAATTTTAAAAATAAGGATTTGGATGATGGGTAATTATAAAAAAGGTTTAACTTTTATGTTATTACTATTCTTATTCTTATTACTAAAAATTTCTGCATGAACCCACCATTAGTTTCATTCATTAGTTTTTGTCATTTCTTGGTTGGTTAGGTTAAGTTAGGTTAGGCTAATTACATTTCTTATTTGCATGCCTAATTTATGCTTTAGGTGTAACATCTTTTATTTATTTAACTGAAAAAAAGTGCATTAGATATATTATTTAAGGGACACTGTATCTATTTACTTATTGCGGGACACTGCTGCTGAATATCCTTAAAGAAGTTAGTCGAGGGGTAGCCGTAGCACAGAGTGCTCTCTTGATACCTATGCAAGTTAGATCAGGAGCCCGTAAATAATTAGCTTTATTAAGCCAAACCTGACTCAATGCAATTCTATACGTAATTCCTCATGGACAGACATTTATACCTTTATGCTGCCAGCACCCAATCATCTATAGTCACATTAACGTGAAACATGTCGATTTCCACGATGGTGTTAAGGAGTCATGGGGTAGCAACTAGGAGCAGCTATGTCCTTGCTCTATTTCGATGTCAAATTCTTGCCTGGTGAGCTACCATCTGCCAATGCATGAAATTAGATCTCTATTAAAGTTTACAGTGGGTACCTATTTTAAAATGTGTTAAAGAACAAACGGCAAGTATTACCAACTCCTACGAATAGTTTACTTGTGCTCTTTTTGTTGTTTTGAGCTACCTTCGGTCACTCGGGCATATACAGAGCATGCTTTCAGTTTTTGGCCGAAGAGTCCCACAGAGTATTCTACAGAAATCAGGTTTTGTGTTATCTCCGAAGTAAAAAAAGTTTTGAAACAATTACATAATAGGGAATGGAGACTGCGGTAAATGTGATTATATTTTGACTCAAGTGTTCACCGAAATTCCTTGTGTTATGTTAATCAAAGCCACATGCCGTTTACCTGTAATTATAATTTTTTTCACTATATATTCAAATAATTTATAAAACCCACAGGAGCCTGAGTAATGTGGGTACATTTATGTATTTTTTTAGGTACCTATCTGTTTTCAACAAGTCATATCACCTCTTATTTATTTATCTGCATGAGTTACAAAAAATGTTGAAAGTGCTAAGTGCTTAAATTTTTATTGGTATATTTTTTATTAATTTAAAATATAATGTTTTGAAATAAAAGTAGTTATTGTTGTTATATTGGTTAAATATATTGAGTATAATGACTAATGACTAAAGTAAGCACAATGGTTTATGCATTAATAGACGAAAATTAAAAAAAATATTTTTGAATTATGATTGAATTAGATCTAATCCTTAGATTTTGTTCTGATCTGTGCAATGTAGAAGCTCTTGTATTTAACGCTGATTGGACGAATTCGTTCTTTAGATTGAAATGCACCAATGGGTATACTGGATTCATGAAAATTCGTGTAAACAATGTTAATAGCAAAAGAATGGACCAACTGATTAGTTTAATATTGTCTTTGTCTAAAAAAAAAAGAAAATGATAAGAGATATGAACGAGCATCACAGAAATATTTTTCATAACTATCTCCATCTCGTATTACAAAGAGAACTATCTGCTACTTGACTAACTTCTGTCTGTTCGAAGCGCTACCTTGCGTTGACGACGATTATAACTTAGCGCCATCTACATTTGGACGACGACTGTCAGTCGCATTTTTTACTATGGAGATGGTAAATACAGTGGCGTGCAAAAGTCTTGGTGCAGCGCTAAGAAGAAACGGTTTTATTAGATTTTCCAAAGTAAAAAAAGCGCCACATTAAAATACATATACATTGCATCAATTCAGTCATTACATAACTTGTATACATATAATAAATGCTAATACACCCATCTCATAAGACATTACATTGTGCAAACGAAACAAGTGCCTAAAATCGTGTTGCAAAAGTCATGGTGCAGGTGTGTAATATGCATGTATAGTGTGTGTGAATCCCTGTGTGACATAGTGTCAAACGTCGCACAAGTTAGTCTACCACTGTCTGTACAAGGGTATACATCAACAAGTGACCGAGTAAATATTTTATAAAAAAAATCACCCCAAACGAAGAGAGCTTTCAATTGGCGAGCGGGAAATTATTTTAAAGCTTCATAAAGAAGGCAAATCGCACCGTAAAATAGGTGAATTGGTGACTAGAGAGACTAGAGGTGCCGCTCTACAGTAAAACATGTGATAGATCGCTATAAAAAAAGACAACAGAGTGGAAAACAAATTACGCAGTGGGCGTCCTCGTAAACTTAGCAAACGCGATGAAAAAAATTCTACGCTGTGTGAAACAAGATCTTGGAGTAAGTGCTGAAAAGCTTGCTCACGAATTGGAGGTATACTCTGGAATTAGTGTTCACCGATCAACTGTCTCTAGAGCACTTCATAGAGCTGAATATCACTATCGCATCGCACGAAAAGCATTACATTCATCAGTAAAGCCGGCAGATCCGGGCGGCGGGCATAAAGTTTTCACACATCTCTACGTAAATAACAGGGTAATTTTAACACACTCTTTATAATTTGCAACACTGTTGCAATTTATGTTGAGATTGATATTAATAACCCTGTTATTTACGTAGAGATGTGTGAAAACTTTATTTTATATTATAATAAATGGCAACATCAATCATTACTCAAAAAGTTCTTAATTACAGGAAACTACAATTTTCTTATTACAGTTTCTGGTTATCGAATTTATTTGAAGCACTGTATAACAAAGTTATTTGTATCTAAAATACTAACTGTAAATTTAAACTCAAGAATATGTATTAAACTGAATTAGACAATTCAATTCAACACATCCTTTGCATTATATGTACAGGGTGAGTTCGTGAGAATGTCCACTTGTTCTATGTTACCTTTAGAGCTATGAAGAAAACATAGGAGGAACTTATTTTTTTCTGATATCTTAGAATATGCTGTCAAAAAAACAATTGAAACAAAAATGTAGCAGCTGTTTAAATAGCATTGTTTACGCATTTCTGTTATCATTATTAAATGTTTCGTCTATTGTCGGACAGTTGTCGTTAGTAGTTTTAATTTAACTAAATCTAATTAACTGAATTGAGGAAACGAAATTGTCTTCTGTTGATTGATTAATTAAATTAGATTATAATTTATCGAAATTACAACATTTGCAGATTACGTCTCGCAATAACTCAGATGTTTGTTCGCTACAATTTGATGTAACTTATAGTAAGCCGTGAATGACTACTTTTTTTGTCAAAAATAGACACAGAAACTGTTGAATTTGTTATTTTGTTGCTTGTGTCAATATAACATACTGCTATAAATATGTTTAACGTTTTGTAAATAAGTGTATATTATTTGAGGTAAAATACTTTAGAGATGGGGAAATTACGGAATTTACCAAAATTTTCGTAGATTTTCAAAAATAAAAAAGTTGAATAGGTAGGTCCCTGTGTGGAGAGCTTTCAAAAAAATTACTTATGTATATTATCCACAAAGTGTGCCACAACGCAGGGTCGGCACTATACAACTTTATGATAATTAAAGTATAAACCGTATTTTTTAAGCGCGTATTTCTTGCACGTGTACACGTTTCCTACTACTTATTATGGTATAACCTTATATGGTAATATGGTTTTCATACATATTTTTTACGTACCTAGATATAACGTAAAAATGGTAAATTTTCACCTTTCGAGCCTTCTAGCGGTCATACCGTTGCTCATCCCATTCTGGGACAAAAGTCATCCGAAAGTAAAGTTGTCAAGCTTTATTTTTAAGCAAAAAACATTTATTTTTCAGAAGTCTTCTTTTCCATATTTCGATTTTAAAGTTTTACTCTTCTGAAAGGGGTGAAAACTATCCCTAAAGAATTCAAAAGTATTTTTATCGCAATCTACGAGAAAAATGCGATGTGTTTAGTGTATGTGTTTAATATAGCTGTATATTTTTTAGGAATACAGGTAACGGTGTTTCACTAATTAATTCTAATGCGATGTCTTCTGAAGGTCCTGAAATAAAATCCTTTGCGGATAGTTCTTTTAAACAGGAGACAAACCATTCGTCTATCAACTGGGACCCTAATCAGGTAATAAATTATCCCCGTAATACTGAGAAGCAAATTGACACGTGTTCTTTCCTCAGAATGGTAATGAAATAAAATTGGAATATCGTAAGGATCACAAGTTAATAGAAGACATGGCGATAACACGTTATCATTGCTATCATTGTCCTTACATGACAAAACGTAAGGGAGATTTGTCCCAACATGTACTGATTCACCGAAAGTCTCCCAGAATAAGAACTTACGACTGCAGTCTATGTTCCTATAAGTCGAAACAGAAAGACAATTTAACCAGACACTTGTTGGTTCATAAGGATGCTTCCGAGGTAATGACTTATGACTGCAACCATTGTTCCTATAATACCAGACGGAAAGGTGATTTAACCGCACACATGCTGATTCATAAGGATATTTCCGAGGTAACGACTTATCAATGCGCACTTTGTCCCTATAAGGCAAAACGGAAAAGTCATTTAACCCATCACTTGTTGATTCATCAGGATGCTTCTGAGATAACAATTTACAACTGTAATTTTTGTTCCTTTAAGACGAAACAAAAAGGCAATTTAACCAGACATTTGTTGGTTCATAAGAATGCTTCTGAGGTAACGACTTATGACTGCAGTATTTGTCCCTATAAGGCGAAACAGAAACGCTATTTAATCAGACACATGCTGATTCATAAGGATATTTCCGAGGTACCGACTTATGACTGCAACCATTGTTCCTATAATACCAAACGGAGAGGTGATTTAACCGCACACATGTTGATTCATAAGGATATTTCTGAGGTAATGACTTATCAATGCGCACATTGTCCCTATAAGGCAAAACGGAAAAGCCATTTAACCCATCACTTGGTGATTCATCAGGATGCTACCAAAGTAAGAATTTACAACTGTAATTTTTGTTCCTTTAAGACGAATCAAAAAGGCATTTTAACCAGACATTTGTTGATTCATAAGGATGCTTCTGAGGTAATGACTTATGACTGCAACCATTGTTCCTATAATACCAAACGGAAAGGTGATTTAACCGCACACATGCTGATTTATAAGGATATTTCCGAGGTAACGACTTACGACTGCAATTTTTGTTCCTATAAAACGAAACAGAAAGGCAATTTAGCCAGACACTTATTGGTCCATAAGGATGCTTCCAAGGGAAGAACTTATCAGTACAAACTTTGTCTCTATAAGGCGAAATTTAAATACTCTTTGACTACCCACATGCTGACGCACCAAAAGGTTTCCAACGCGACAGCCAATTTTGTTCGTATAAGGCGAAACAGAAAAGTTGTTTAAACGACCATGTCAGGAGAATTCATCGAGATATTTCCCAGGTAACAACTGACACGATTGAGTCCGACACAAAATATTTAACCAGCCACGTGTTGACACATCAAGATATACCCGGTGCACCAAAAAATAGTTGGGAATATTCGTCCTTATTTAGTTGTGCTTTTTTTACATAATATAGTTATTTTCTTTTTTTACTGTATAGATTTCTTTTTTGTTAGACTAGAATAGCATTCAAATATAAAAGATAATGTCGGACAGTAAATAGAGATTGTTTAAAATAACAATAAATAAATAAATCTTTATTAACGGAAAAAAATCTATAATGTATACAGGGTGTCTCAGCTTTTAGTTTACAGACTTTATTTGTTCACCCGGGATAGTTAGCAAAAAAATGTATATACAAAAGTTACTTGAATTCATGAGGCCTATAAAATGACATATTCCGTTTGACATGTGCTAGTGACCTTGAGGTATTTCATGTAACATACCCTATACCTATCTTCAACCGTTTTCGAGATTTTCAAAGTCAAACAGCTATTATTTTACAATACAAAGAATTTTCAGTTTGCCTTGTTTGCCAGCTCAATTTGAAAATGTATTAAACTAATTGGTTATAATTACTGAAATATCTCATTGATCTGATTAAAATTACTTTTAACAATACCTCTCAATTGTTTCAAAACTGACAAGGCAAACTGAAAATTCTTTGTATTGTGAAATAATAGCTGTTTGACTTTGAAAATCTCGAAAACGGTTGAAGATAGGTATAGGGTATGTTACATGAAATATGTGTAGAATTATTCGGTAAATACAAAAATGTCGAAAAAACAGGGTGTTGTATTTAAAAAATTATTAAAAACTTATTAAAAACTTATATTGACACTGACATAACCTCAAGGTCACTAGCATCAACGGAATATGCCATTTTATAGGCCTCATGAATTCAAGTAACTTTTGTATATAATTTTTTTTGCTAACATCCTGGGTGAGCAGATAAAGTCTGTAAACTAAAAGCTGAGACACCCAGTATAGTACAGAGCAGATATATAGAGTTTACAAATATGACAATTATACAGTGAGTCTTAATGCTAGTTCATATTTTAACGAATTTAATGATATGTTCTGCAAATTTTTGATAATGGAGAGAAAAAAAGCATAATTGGTTGTGTGAGCAGACAAGCTAAATGTTTGTTGAACTCTTGTGGATCCACTAGGCACATGTATGTTAGTTCATTATTTAACAATTTGTACAAAAAAAATCACATCGTGTTGTTTTCTACGAATATTTGAGTTTAATATAATTGATCTTAAGTACCTTAAGTATCCATAGTTGATGTCTTCACTTTTTATTTGAAGTTTGTAACCATGAAAACGTAATAATTTATTTTGGACCTTTTCAATTGCATTTATTTGACAATTAGTATACAGTGACCACACTGTACAATTAAATTCAAGAACTGATCTGACATACGACCTGTAAACAGAACGAACACAGTACACATTAAAATTATATAAATTTTTTTTGATAAAACCTAATGTTTTTAGAGTTTTATTAGTGATATAGTTAACATGTGAGTTAAAATTTAGTTTTTAGTAGAGAATATTAATTAATAATTTCAGTTAAAACTGGTAAAACATAAGAATATAATTTGTCCTGATGGGTATACAACCTGTATAACATTACGATTCTCAATATTGTCTGATTTTACCGGAATGATACTTTCCGATAAGAACGCTAATGCATTAGTGCTGTGTCGCTCAGTCGCTATTTGACCACCTGCGGAACGTGCTAGTGTATGACGTTTTTTTTACAAAACGGGTGATTTCATCGGTGAGATACTTGTAGTTTTTTATGCTGATTAATAAAATCAGTGGACTGTACCATTTACATTGGGATTAGTGAGGGTAAAACCGGACTTAAAAGTGGAAGGCACATAGTATATTGTACAGCGTGCAAAAAACATTTATGAGGATGTCATAAACATAATTGTTATTATTTAAGAAGCATTATATAATGCCTCTAATAAAATTAAAAAACATAACAGTTTTATGTTACTGTTTGTCATTTAACTTTCTGGTCAGTCCACATTTCTTTATGTTGTGGAAAAAATATCAGTCTTTTTTTCACAAGGTAGTAGGATAATTGTTTTTTCTTTGACTGATTGCTGTCTTTGTCATTAACCAGTCGAATTTTGGCCAAAAAATATGCCGTAATCTTTAATTAACATGTTAACTGACGACGTGGCGAGAACACTGTTATCTTTGTTCTTATGTGACGAAACGGGAGGGAGATTTGTCCCAACATGTACTGATTCACCAAAACTCTCCTAGAATAAGAACTTATGACTGCAGTCTGTGTTCCTATAAGTCGAAACAGAAAGGCAATTTAACCAAACAAATGCTGATACGGATATTTCCGAGGTAACGACTTATCAATGCGCACATTTTCCCAATAAGACGACAGGAGTATTGAACTTAAATAGGCCAAAACGAAACACGTTTAAATTAGTACCAATGTCAACGAGAGATGGCGTATACACCATAGGAAAGTGCAAGATTTCAAAGCCGAGCATTAATGAATAAGAAAATGATAAACTCTTCAAATAAAGGGATCTGACAGAGAAATATTATATCCTTAGTTGCCAGACTGATATGTTGTTTTAAAGCTGTTGTATTTTATTCTCTGTCTCTTCTTCTCTTTTATTGTCTGTCTCTGTGTTTACATCAATAGGGAACCAATAAAATTATGTAGGCAGGACGCCCCGCCCATAAATTATAATGCGCACGTGTGAATTGCATTCTTCTCTAGACTCTAACAATAAGTACAATAACCGAAATAAGGAATCAGTTTAGCCGTGTTTGCGTAAATAGAATCTGTGGTTTCAACGAGACGGCTTCCCGGTCCACAACAGCCGACAAGTAACAAATTTCTTGGAAACCACATTTCCTGGGCGACTTATTAGTACTACGGGCACAATTAAATGGCCACCCAGATCCCCCGATTTATCGCCCAACGACTTCTTCCTTTGGGGATATTTAAAACAAACTATTTACGGACATGAACATGAAAGACCACGAAATTTAAATGATTTACGGGCCAGAATTGTACAAGTCCTAAATAATATTTCCCCCTGAAGTGTTAGAACGCGTAAGAACTGAGTTTTACGATAGACCAGGGTTTTTGCGAAGCACTAAGGGGGCGACATTTTTGAACCACTTATTCAATAGGCATTTTTTCTTTCTTTCGTATTATAACCGGGTTGATTTATATTTTTATTTTTTTATTTTTTATAGAACTTCAATTTTATTTTTTTGAGACTTTATTTTCAAATACAAATATTTGAAAATAAATAAAATTATGTTCGACTTTTTAAGTGTATGGGATAATTGTAAAAGTCAGAATTACGTAAGAATTTCGTTTCATACGGCTAAGTCGATGTGCACGCCAATAGCTGCGAAAAAGTACTGAGTTCCACTCCACTCAAATTCAACGAAAGGCGTGTAGGCAATATCCCACCCCACAACCTGTTAGGTTATACGTTTCTAATAGGTGCAAAAGCGTGAACTACTGTAGCATCTAACTGTCTTTGTATGTCCTTACTGGTGTCTTTTAACTTATTCTCTTCTACACATGTATCGCCAATATGTAATGGTGCAATTTCCTACCCTGGTATATTTGACCAGGCCTCTCAGTCGTTATAACATAACTTTATTTTCCATTTACGATTGATTGATTTATTTTAGTGGTGCGCAAAATCAGACGTTTTAAATTATAAAATTATCAGGTTATGAGTGGTTTCAAAAATCAGATTATAATTGAAAGAAACGCAGTGATGGCGACTTTTATCAGACGTATATTGAAAAAAATTGATGGAAATGAAGCTTCCTGTTAAGTAAATTATTCTAATAATTTGAATTATCAGCATTTGGATGTTGCGGTTATTTTAATAATCCGATTATTATTTAATTCAAATTGTCCCATCACTAATGTATTAATTCTGCTGAGTGTCCCGCGACTTGTGTATCTTATTTTCGTTTCGGTGTTTTAGTTTTCTTGATGGTATGTTTAAATTTTGTGTTTCGTGCATTTAAACTTTTATTTGTTACAATTATGACTTCTTAGTCTAAACCGTTAGAACTTGTTGTGTTGACAATTGTTGTGGGATGTCCTAAGCCCTGGCAATCAAATTTTGTAGGTGCCAAACTCATAAAAAAAATTTTTAAAACCCGGGGAAAAGGCCCCCGAAAAACCATTTTCCCCCAAAAAAAAACCCCAAAAATTTAACCCCCCCCCCCCACACCAAAAAAACACCCCCCTCGCCCCCCCCCCCCCACACCCCCCCATAATTGCGGGGGGGTTTTGTTGTCCCCCCCCCCCCCCCACCAAAAACCAAAACTATTTTCCGGGGGGGGGGGGCGGGCGCCCTTCCCCCCCCCCCCCCCCCCCCCCCCCCCCCCCCCCCCCCCCCCCCCCCCCCCCCCCCCCCCCCCCCCCCCCCCTTCCAACAAACACAAAAAAAAAACCCCCCCCCAAATATTAAAAAAAACCCCCCCCCCCCCCCCCCCCCCCCCCCCCCCCCCCGGCTCTTGGTCGGTTTTTTTTTTTTTTCCCCCCCCCCCTAAAAAAAAAAAAAAGTTTTTTTTTTTTTCTCTTCTTTTTTTTTCTTTTTTTCTTTTTTTTTTTTTTTTTTTTTTTTTTTTTTTTTTTTTTTTCCCCTTTTTTCCCCCACCCCCCCCCCCTCCACCCCTTTTTTTTTTTATCAAACCCCAAAAAACCCCCCCCATTTTTTTTTTTTTTTTTTTTTTTTAAAAAAAACCCCCCCCCCCCCCCCCCCCCCCCCCCCCCCCCCCCCCCCCGCCCCCCCTCTCTCTTATCTTCCCCCCCCCCCCCCCCCCCCTTTTCCCCCCCCCCTCCCCCCCTCTCCTCTCCCCCACTCCCCCCCCCCCCCCCCCCCCCCCCCCCCCCCCCCCCCCCCCCCCCCCCCCCCCCCCCCCCCCCCCCCCCCCCCCCCCCCCCCCTCCCTTTTTTTTTTTTTTTTTTTTTTTTTTTTTTTTTTTTTTTTTTTTTTTTTTTTTTTTTTTCCCTCTCCCCCCCCCCTCCCCCCTCTCCCCCCCCTCCCCCTCTTTCTTTTTTTTTTTTTTTTTTTTCTCTCCTTCCCCCCCTTCTCTCCTCCCCTCCCCCCCCCCTCCCCCCCCCCCCCCCCCCCTTCTTCCTATTCCTTCCCCCCCCTCTCCGTCGGGGCGGGGGGGTCTTTCTTACTCTCCTCCCTTCTGCGGCCCTTCCCTCCCTCCCCCCCTGCCCCCCCCCCCCCCCCCCCCCCCTCTCGCGCCCCCCCCCCTCTCCTTTCTCCCCCCTTTTTTTTTTTTTTTATATTTTTTTCCCCCCCCACCCCCCCCCCCCCCCCTTTTCCCCCCCCCCCCCCCCCCCCCCCCCCCCCCCCCCCCCCCCCCCCCCCCCCCCCCGCCCCGCCTCCCCCCCCCCCCCCCCCCCCCCCCCCCCCCCCCCCCCCCCCCCCCCTTCCCCCCCCCCCCCCCCCCCCCTCCCTTTATTTCCCTTTCCCACCCCCCCCCCCCCCCCCCCCCCCCCCCCCCCCCCCCCCCCCCCCCCCCCCCCCCCCCCCCCCCCCCCCCCCCCCCCCCCCCCCCCCCCCCCCCCCCTTCCCCCCCTCCCCCCCCTTTTTTTTTCCTCCCTTTTTTGCTCTTTTTTTTTTTTTCTTCTTTTTTTTTTTTTCTTTCTTCCCTTCCTTCCCCCCCTCCCCCTTCCCTTCCCCTCCCCCCCCCCCCCCCCCCCCCCCCTTCCCCCCCCTTTTTTTCTTGTTGGGGCGCTCCTCCCGGCCCCCCCGCCGGCCGCCCCCCCCCCCCCCCCCCGCCCCCGGCCCCCGCCCCCGCCCCCCCGCCTCCCTCTGCGTGGCCCCCCCCCCGCGTGGTCCTTCCTCTGCCTCCTTCTTTTTTTCCTGCGCCCCCCCCCCCCCCCCCCCCCCCCCCCCCCCCCCCCCCCTTCCTTTTTTCCTCCTTTTTTTTTTTTTTTTTTTTTTTTTTTTTTTTTTTTTTTTTTTTCCTTTTTCTCCCCCCCCTTTCCCCCTCTCCCCCTCTCCCTCCCTCCTTTTTCCCTTTTCTTTTCTCCTTTTTTTTTTTTTTCTATTTCTTCTTCTCTTTTTGGGCGCCCGCCGCTGCCTTCCCCCTCCCTCGGGCCCCCCGTCCTCCGCCCCCCCGCCTGTTGCCTCTCTCTGGGGGGGTCTTGGCTGCTTCCCCCCCCCCCGGGCGCCCGTGTCGGCCCCCCCGCCCCGGCGCGCCGGGGCGCCCCCGCCCCCCCCCCCCCCGGCGGGGGCGGCGCCCCCGCCCCCCCCCCGGGGCCCCCCCCCGCCCCCCCGCGGGGGGGGGCCGCCCCCCCGCCCCGCTTGCTGGCCTGCGGGGGTCTTTCTTTCTCCTCCCCTCGCTCCGCTGTCTCCCCCCCCCTCCTTCCTCTCCCCCCCCCCCCCTTTTCTTTCTCCTCTCCTCCCCCTCCCCCCCCCCCCCCCTTCTCCCCCCCTTTTTTCCTTCCTCCCTTTTTTTTTTTTTTTTTTTTTTTTTTTTTTTTTTTTTTTTTTTTTTTTTTTTTTTTTTTTTTCTCTTCTTCCTATCTCCATTCTTCCCCCTTTTCTTTTTTTCTTTTTTCCTTCTTTTTCTTTTTTCTCCTTCCTCCCTCCCTCCCCCCTCTTTTTATAACCCCCCCTCCCCCCCTCCCCCCCCCCCCCCCCCTCTTCCCCCTTTTCTCCCCCCCCCCCCTCCCCCCTTTTTTTTTTTTTTTTTTTTTTTCTTTTTTTTTTTTTTTCTTTTTTTTTTTTTTTTTCTTTTTTTTAAAAAAGATAGGGAATGTAAGTGAACATCTAATCGTCCAAACCGCAGGTTTATTTTTATGGTTTAAATGCTATTGGGCTTCTGGGAGATCAAATTCCGTCCATATCGTTTTTTTGTCTTTCTTTATCTTTATATTTCCTTTTTATTTTAAGTAGATATATATATAAATTGTTATAGTTATAGTATTATATATAAATTGAATCAATCGCTCATTTGGCCATCCTCGCAATAAATCTAACACGCGGTATATGATCGGTATAAAAGAAGGAGATTTTTTGTTATGCCCTTTTTTGAGTACGAACGGAGTTCGTTGAAGCCGACATACGCAGAGTGACTTTTCCCGCATATACAGATACGCACGAGACGTTTAGCAATCGAGTCGCATCGCTGAAATCTTAAAAATATCCCGCAAACGCATCCGCAAAATTTAACTTTCGCTTATTCCGCAATATATATTTCCGCCAACGCTTAATTCCGGAGTGAAGTTCCTGCCCTAGAAACCCAGCCTTCCGGTACCGGAAAGAAGAGGCGTGGAGCTCACCAGGTGGACTAACCACAACGACCACCAGGCAGGTAACAGAAATCTCCTCTTTTCGTGTATATAATTTTTCCCGCTTAAAAGATGTGTGTTTGATGGTATAAACTAATTATTAAACATAACAGCCCTCATTCAAAGAGCTGAAATCGTCATTTTTTTCAAAGACAGTTGAATATATCAAAAACTATAAGAGATAGGTATAGGGAACCCTCAACAAAGTCGACCTAGAATTAAACGGGGAATCAAAAAATGTAAAAATATACAGGGTGTTCCATTTAAAATAACAAAGTTAAGTGGCGTGCAGAATAAACGGAGCACCCTATATAATTGAAAATATTTTCCTCATATGCACAATTATTCCAGACAACTACCACCCAAAGCACTTTTTTGTTAAATTTCTAATAACAGAGTTATGGATGAATCCGCATTAGGTGGCGTATATATTATTTTGAAACATCGATGTTTCCCAACATCGATGTTTTTACTATCATCGATAGTAGGTACCGATGTTGAACATCGATGTTTTTAAAAATATGCCCATCCCTGCTAATAACGTGAGAACGTACCGGGACGGTTTTCAAAACCGTAATAACGGGATAG
The DNA here is from genome assembly GCA_029963805.1 of Aromia moschata. NCBI lineage: Eukaryota > Metazoa > Arthropoda > Insecta > Coleoptera > Cerambycidae > Aromia > Aromia moschata. Next base: position 221,306 of record JAPWTK010000593.1, read on the forward strand.
GACAACAGGTGTGTGAAGGATGTAGGAAAATCATGATAGTTTCAGCAACGTGACCTCAAAAACTGTAATTTTTTCCGCCGGTTTGGTACGACACTTTGTGTTGCATGAATCATGAATGATTGTTACGAGATGATTTACAAATAATCAAAGCCCTTATATTAATCTTCAAATCAACTTTACAAACATCAACAAATGCAGAGGATTGAAAAGTATATACAAACACAAACTCCCTTTAAAAATTAAAATGTCTACGCTTGAAGCAGCCATAAATTATTGCAGTTACATAGATGATCATCTAACCTTCTTTATCGAATTAGATTAGAAAGAAATAGATATATCATTTTGCTAAAACGATAACTAGCTTAGTATCGAGATTTTGGATTCGAATGAATGTCAAAAAATACGATACGATACCAAGTTAGAATTCCAAATGTAGGTATTGTATCGAGTCAAACGATATGATAGCAAGCTAGAATCCCAGCCAGGCGGTAAAAATGAAAAAATGAAAAAGAGCAAGAAATAAGCGGAGAAGCAGAATAAATAGTTAGGGTTATGTCTATATAGTATACACATATACATTCTATATTTACATTATTGCAACAGTGAAAGTGAAAGGTTCACATACATTGAAATTTCTGCTAAACAAACTCAGTGAAAGCCATTCGTCATGTTTGGTTAGCGGTTTAGAAACCACAAAATAGGTACCTACCTAAAAAGATTAGAAACAATAAGTGTTAGTTCTTCTAATCAGGGTAATTTGTTATAAAAGATGACGACACAGAAAGCGTGTAAACTTTGCTTCAAAGAGTCGAAGGATTTCCAAGTTGTTGAAGAGATTATACAAGAAATATTCGACGTTCTGCTGTTGAAAATAGTAAGTGTTCTTGTAAAGTTTCCAAATTAAATTGGCGTAGGAGTTAGATGCTAAAATATTGCCAATAAATTTAGAGTTAGATGTATTTTAAGTTCGGCACTTGACCTCATTACGAAATTTGTTTTCCAGGATTTTTCTTTAAACGAGGACTACGTAATATGCGAAAGTTGTGCAGACAGTATTTACACATATTTCGAATTTAAATCCGCATGTTTGTACTCAGAAGACCTTATGGTCCCCTTTATCAGGACTATGAACGGCATGGAAGTAGATATAGTAGAGATGGCCTATTTGAAGGAAAATCCCGGTGCTTCTACCGTAAGTGATTCCGATGATGCCGTAGTCCGGTTGTGTTTGAAAAGGGATCACTGTGTTGATCTGAATGACTTCAACAAGACTTCTGCAGAAGATATTGTTGCCAAATGGATTCCAGAAGTTGTAAGTAAAGACCGTCTTGTTTTATACGGACCTATATAAGAATAATTAACCTCGTAATTAACATAATTAATTACTTATTTCGATATACCTGTATGTATGGCTAAGATGTAAACAAAGCAGTGAGAGCTCATGCTAAAAAAGTGTAGGTGTTGCAAATGAACATTTTACAAATTTAATTTAAAGATTTTTTTCTGGTACAGCCTTCTATTGAGTAATCACCACCTAAAAAATTATGCCGGAAGAATTTCAAGTTCCTCCAGCCATCACTGTAGTGCAGGTTCTCGTATTTACCAAATAAATGTCGACAATTCCTTTGTCTTCATTCTCTGGTTAGTCTTGAAAATCGGGGTCCATATGTGAACAAAGTACACTGCACGAAACATATATGGAAAGCGGGTCCCGGTCGATTTGTCTAAAAATTGATTATATGGTAGTTCTCGACTTTCTGAACAAAAGTTCTCATATACCAAAAAAGATACTATCATTAGGATTCAAGATATAGAGGGATGAAGGTTGATTATTTGGCTATATTACTGAATATATGTCTAATGTATTTTGCAGATTATAAACACGGAGCATTAGTAGTCTGTCAGAAATCTTTCAATAAAAAAAGTTATAGACATTATATACAGGGTGTCTTTAAAAGGTCCATACAAAATCCCACCACGTATTCCTCAGCTCAAATTAAGTCTATTTAAGGCAACTTACCTATATACCATGTTGCTCCGCTTGGCCGCTACGAGGCGCCAAAGTTCAACTTCTGAGATGGTTTTTTGCTAATAACTTCAAGACCATTGGGGCGATTTAGCTAAAATTTTGTACAATATCATAGTTTTTAGTTACGAAAGCAATGATCCTCAAATCACCACCGAAATTAATCCATTGGCGTATTTATTTAAGATTCCTTGTTTTAGACCCTCCCAAGTTTCTATGCTAATGAAATTAAAGACTTGTTGACATGAAATTTCGTTTTATTGACTAACTTGCTACAAAAAAGGTACTCTTGATAGAAGCCGATAACTCTCATGGTTTAGGAGAAATTCCCATTTCAAAAAATTGCGCAAAATCAATGAATTGATCTAGTTAAGATAGCGTTGAAAATGAATTTTCAGTTTTCAATTATTTGTTTTGCCAAGTGTCAAATTTTTTCTGCTGTGTTTTTTTTATTAATTATGGCTGCACAATTCAGTAATGAACGAGTAGTGCGAAAATGGAAATGTCCAAAGATGTTGTTCACAGATGCTCGGGAACAGTGAATATCATCGACGCCAAGATCTTTAATTCAGGATCCCGGACAGCGTGTATGATTTTTTGTCGGGCAGTGAAAAACCATTTGCCAACATGATTTTGTTCACCGACGAAGCGTGTTTTACAAGGAGGGGTATCACTAACTTCCATAATGAACACGTTTATGCAGATGAAAATCCACATGCTATCAAAGTTAGACATTTTCAAAATGAGTTTAGGATCAATGTCTGGGCTGGAATTATCGGCAATTTCATAGTTGGTCCTGTTATTCTTCCACAACGATTAACAGGTGACATTTATTTGCAACACCTTCAAAATACGGTTCCCGATGTGCTGGAGGATCTGCCTTTACAACTGCTGAGGGATATGTGGTTTATGCACGATGGGGCCCCTCCACATTTTCAAATTGGAGTCCGAAACTACCTCAATCAGCAGTATCCAAACAAATGGATAGGTAGAGGAAATGATGCTCCAGTAGCTTGCCCCCACGGTCTCCAGACTTGAATCCGTTGGATTACTTTTTTTGGGGACATCTGAAGACAATTGTTTACAAAACACCTGTAAATCATGAAGAAGAACTCTGGCAGCGCATTCAGGTTGCAGTTAATGATTTAAGGAATGACGAAGAAATTATGCGAAGAGTCATTTTCAATTTCCTACGTCGTGTAGATGTTTGTATACGTGTGAATGGTGAACATTTTGAACAATTATTGCTGTAAAAATAAATCTTTAATTAATCTGTCCCCATGAAATTTCATTTTACACAAAAAAGATCCCTTCAATTGACATCTCTGTGAAGACAATGTCGGGCGATAGTCATATGTGATTTATTTTTGAAATGCGAATTTCTCCTAAACCATGAGAGTTAGCGACTTCTATCAAGAGTACCTTTTTTGTAGCAAGTTAGTCAAAATGAAATTTCATGTCAACAAGTCTTTAATTTCATTAGCGTAGAAACTTGGGAGGGTCTAAAACACGGAATATTAAATAAACACGCCAATGGATTAATTTCAGTGGTGATTTGAGGATCATTGCTTTCGTAACTAAAAACTATGTTATTGTACAAAATTTCAGCTAAATCGCCCCAATGGTCTTGAAGTTATTAGCAAAAAACCATCTCAGAAGTTGAACTTTGGCGCCTCGTAGCGGCCAAGCGGAGCAACATGGTATATAGGTAAGTTGCCTTAAATAGACTTACTTTGAGCCGAGGAATATGTGGTGGGATTTTGTACGGACCTTTTAGAAACACCCTGTATAGTTAATACATACAAGATATACTGGGTGTTAGAAAAGTACCGAAACAGCAGAATAACTCGCCAGGAGTGCATTTTTGGAAAACATTGTTTTATACAAATGTTTTAGGATTTTTCCCCGGCTATCCATTGGTGAACTTGAATTTGACCTTGAACATGACCTTCAAGGTCACTTGAAGGTCAATGTCGTTTTTTCAATCGGGAACACCTATCTTTGACCCCGTAATCGAAAAAAAGCGGAAAAAATTATAGCCGGATTCGACCTTGATTGCCCTCATTTCAAATTGTGGAGGTCACCACCCTCATTGGTCAATTTTGTACGTTTGACTTTGGAGTGTCCTTCTGATGAGAAGATGATTATCGTTATCTCGATTTTTTTCCATTATTCATTTTCGGGCTCAAGAATATGCAGTTCCACGTTTATAAAAATGACCTTGACCTTGAAATGTTGAAACCTTGAGGGACATGGTCAAGGTCAAATTCGAGGTTACCAATGGATAACCAGGAATACACCTTTTGTGACACTGTCTCTCTTGTTTGCGAAGAATCATTTTCCCACGATATTATGACAATTACTTCAGGGTGGTGACCTCCACAATTTGAAATGAGGGTAATCAAGGTCGAATTAGACTGCAATTTTTTCCGCTCTATTCGATTACGGGGTCAAAAATGGGTGTTCCCGATTGAAAAAACGGGAAAGGTCAAATTCAAGTTCGCCAATGGATATCCGGCGAAAAATCCTAAAACATTTGTATAAAACATTTTTCCAAAAATACACTCTGGCGAGTTATTTTTTTACCTTACTCGGTCTTTCGATTTATAATATTTGTATAGCTAAAACGTTGTCTATCTTTTTTTTTAAAGATTTCTGCAGACTACAAGTCCCCCGTCCCTATGATCCCTACAAAATACATCGGGCAAATTTTCAAAATTATGAAAATGTTCAAAGTAGAAATTCTTTTTTGGAAATGATTTCAATGTTTTTGCGGGTCCTTGTAGAAATGAAAATTTAATTAGATGTAATAAATTATAAAGTATTTTGGATTCTCGTTGTTGTGTAGTAAAATAGTAAATAACCGAGTTAACCAAGACTAAATCACTATTTCTGGGTACAATTAAATTTGCAAAAGGGCACGCCCACTTCTAAACATTGTGAACACAAAGAAATACACGTTCATACGGTTAAACCGCTAATCGAACGTTGAATTATTCTAAGCAGTAGTAAAAGTACCGCGCACTAATATTGCAACCCCGACTCTATGAAGTGATTTCAATACCAGATTTCGATTTAGTGCATCAAAATACATACCAACACAGTAGTTTCGTTGATTGTCAATTCTCAATTAGTGCTTTGTACAGTTATCTATGTAGTGCATAGTACTCTATTTCCATTCTAAATTGAAAATAGGTAGAAAAAAAGCAAGGTTGTCAGATATATTTTCTAAAATTGCTAAGCTCACTATACAAGTATACTTCATACTTCAGTAAACTGTTAGTTCGTGACGTTCTTAGAAAGTTAGTTTGGAAATATTTAAAAAAAAAATACATAGATATAAATTTATTAGTTAGCATTAAAATAAAGCGTTTAAAATTGCTGGAAAAAAATAATTATAAATTAAAACAACTTTATGTATGTTACTATACTTAAGAAAATTTTGAAGAGCCGGCAACGCTTCGATGCCTGGTTGGAAATCGCTGGCCGGTGTGTATTATGGATTAGACTACACACCGGCCAAAGATCCAATAGACTATCGCGCTTCGCATCCAATTCATTGCTTAAATATTTATTAGGTCCATGGTGCCATAGAATTTTTACGTATTTATCCTTTCCCCAGGCGTATTTATCATTTTCAATTAAAATTAGAAGGACTATACTCTAGAGGAGAGTTGGAACAGTGACCACGTTTTCAAAGAAATCGTAACAAAAGCCAGAATTAACCTTTTTTCTCCATCCTAATAGCACTAGATGACAAATTCTACATTCTTCTCTAAGATTGAAAAAAATAATATTTTAACCAAAATTTCGGAGTTACAAAAATGTATGGTACACTGGTCATTAGCATATGGTACGGTACAGTGGCCTTTACTGTTTAAAAAATAGTAAACAGTGCAAACGGGTGATATTTGTTAGAATAAAGATATATTATGTTAAAAATATATCACAAAAATAATAATAGTAATAATGCAGATTAAATTTATTTAGAAAACCAACTGAAATATATACAGCAAAGTAGTTTAAATGTTAATCGTTAACAAATACTATACATGGACAAACTAGGGTAGAAAACAAGAGTATAATTTAATTTACCTGTTAAATCCATTCTAAATAGTCCTCTTTCTAATGGTGGTACAGCAGACATCCCTTATTAATACGATGAAGTAGTGGCCACTGTACCTACTTTTAACCTGACCACTGTCCCATCAACTACATTTTTTTTGAAGCAATGGGTAATGACAAAAGCTATTTAATATAATTAAAATATTGTTATGTCAATAAACGCTTACAAGTATTAAATATAAATCGTCGCTATTAGTTCACTTCGATATGAAGGTATTTATTCGCTACGCATAATTTTCACCGCTTGTTCTATTTTACTACATGTGGTTAATTTAAAATTAAGTTCACATAAAAAGAAGAAACTCTGAAGCTCAAGGATACTACCCGTTAATATTCTTAGGATGTTATTTGGAGCCATCTGCAGTGGGTGGCAGCCACTTTTCTTTATAAATAAAAATATAGCACGAAAGTGACAACTGTTCCTGCGTGGACACTGTTGCAGACTCTCTCCTTTATGCAAAATGGTTTACCGAAGATATAAAATCTAAACAATTTTTTTTATCGGGTGTTAAGAATAGCTGACAAAATATTTGCTAATCTCACAGCACTTATTATTGTTTATGATCTCATTCCTTTTTTAGGATATAAAATCCACACGGGATCCGAAAATCTGCTTATCATGTCAAACATCTTTGCTAAACTATTATCAGTTCGTGACCGAATGTTTAGCGAAACAAGAAAACATAGTGGAACGTGATGATCGAAAGGCTATTAAGTCGGAGGAGCTCGATATTAAACCGGAGGAGGGAAGAATGTGACTGGTAACTTTTTAACTGTCAATAAACTGATTTTTTTATAGTTGCTAAGGCACAGCAACATGCACAAATATGGGACAATTACACCGGCGCACAAAAAAAGAAAAGTGGTCATTACTTTTGACCAGAACCCATCTAGGGTTATGTATTTCGATGCACTGAATCCGAATTTGAGGTCGGTTTAACCCGTATACCCTCAACATTTTGAGTAGATTGCAAAAAAACGCTAAAAATCGCTAAAAATGGCAAAAAAATACAGTTATGCAAGCGATAAATTTTTTTACGAACTAGATCAGGTATGTTTATTATGTATTTCGATGCGCTGAATCCGAATCTGAAGTTGAGTTAGCTTGTCAACCCTCCAAATTTAGAGTAAATTGCAAAAAACCGCTAAAAATCGTAAAAATTTATGAAAACGTTATGAAAACGAAAAAATTTTTTTTCGAACTAGATCTAGTATGTTTTTTGTGTATTTTGATGCGCTGAATCCAAATCACAAGTTTATTTAGCTGGTAGACCCTTCAAAGTTAGAATAAATTGCGAATAACCCCTGAAAATTGCTAAGAAATCGTGAAAAATTGCAATTATGCAAACGAAAAAAAAAAATTTTAAACTAAATCAAGTATTTTTCTTATGTATTTTTGATGCGCTGAATTCAAATCCGAAGTCGGTTTGGCTTGTACACCCTCCAACTTTAAATAAATTGCGAAAAAACTTTAAAAATAGCCAAAATCGTAAAAAATAGTCATGAAGTTAGTAGTAATATCAAAAAAATAGTATTGTTCTTACTCACAGTAATAAACAAACCATGAATCCTTTCAAATTATACCATAACATCAATAGATTGTAATTTAAATTAAAAAAAAAAACGACCTTCCTTGATTTTACACTGTTCTTCGCTTGTATCGACTACAGTGAAGAATAAGAACGATTTCATCAAGACATAAGTGAAATGGAGAATTGGTATCAAGGAATATGGAATGTCAACATGATGGCCGATTTTTCCTGGACTTTAAAGAGAGAAATAACGAGAGAAAATAGAAAACGAAAGAGAAACCTACTGCATAGAACATTCGAAGAAGAAAGAGTTCGACACAAGCGAAGAACAGTGTAAAATCAAGGAAGGTCGTTTTTTTTTTTTAATTTTAATTACAATCTATAGATATTATTTGAAAGGAATCATGGTTTGTTTATTACTGTGAGTAAGAAAAATACTTTTTTTTTATATTATCTACTACTTCATGACTGTTTTTTTTACGATTTTTTGCTATTTTTAGCGTTTTTTCGCAATTTATTTAAAAGTTGGCAACAAGTTGGCTTGGTGTACAAGCCAAACCGACTTCGGATTTGAATTCAGCGAATCAAAATACATAAGAAAAATACTTGATTTAGTTTAAAAATTTTTTTTCGTTTGCATAATTGCAATTTTTCACGATTTTTTAGCAATTTTCAACGGTTATTCGCAATTTACCTAATTTTGGAGGGTCTCTCAGCTAAATCAACTTGTGATTTGGATTCAGCGCATCAAAATACACAAAAAAACATACATGATCTAGTTCGAAAATTTTTTTTCGTTTTCATAACTTAAATTTTCACGATTTTTAGCGATTTTCAGCGGTTTATTGCAATTTATTCTAAATTTGGAGGGTTGACGAACTATATCCACGTCAGATTCGGATTCAGCGCATCGAAATACATAATAAACATACTTGATATAGTTCGTAAAAAAATTTCTCGCTTGCATAACTGCATTTTTTTGCAATTTCTAGCGATTTTTAGCGGTTTTTTGCAATTTACTCAAAATTTTGAGGGTGTACGGGTTAAACTGACCTCAAATTCGGATTCAGCGCATCGAAATACATAACCCTAGATGGGTCTGGTCAAAAGTAATGACCACTTTTCTTTTTTTGTGTGCTAGTGTTATTAATATTTTTTGTATATACGAGGTGTAGGTACTACATAACCGAACTGATGCTGCCACCAGCGCGCGGCGAGCGTGTCGCGACAAGTTTGAACAGAACTGTGTCTTGTGACATTTTCCCCACACTGAGCTTACTGGACAAGCCAGTGGGTCGCTCAGTTTGACTGTAGCAGTCGTTTAAATTAGTCTACTACCCACTTGTGACATGTCGAAAAAGTGTTCAGATGGAGCAGCGGGTTAATCTCAAGTTTCTTGTTAAACTGGGGAAAACTTTTACAGAATCTTATGCAGTGTTAAAAGCAGTGTACGAGAATTAATGTTTATCCCGCACAGAAGTTTTTGAATAGTTTAAACGGTTTAAAGAGGGACGTGAACGTCAAAAACAGACGAAAAAATTGGTAAATGGGTCATTCATGTCAAATCGACCAATGATCGGAATCGACCCCTTTTGATTTGGATGAATTTTGGTCAGAACTTTTCTTTTATCATATAACGGAGTTCTGCCAAAGGAAAACAATTAAATAAAAAGTAAATTAAAGTTATGCAAAATTCAAAATTTCACCATTTTTCTCATTTTTCAAATATCTCAAAAACTATCATAGTTACAAAAATGGTTCAAACTTTGTTTTAAAGGGGTACTTGCGGCTACAGAAAAAAAATATTTCGAAAACATTTTTCCAAAAATCGCTTTTTTTGCAAGATTTTGAAAATCGTAAAAATGGACGCCTGACAAAATGTTTTGCTCTATTTTTTTTCTAGAGTACCTCTAACTGATCTTAAAAGATTCTGACATTTTCAAGATGGGATTTTTTTTTGTTTCAAAATATATAAATTCTTGAGTTTTGAAAAAACATTTTTTTTTCTTTGGCGCTCACTGAATAAAACCACGATAAATTTACTTCTAATTTTTAATTTTAAGGCACAAAAATTAAATTAAAGACGCAAAAAAGTAAAAATCACTGATAGAATATAAAAACAATTGATAGAACGTTTTTATTTATTTGGTAACTAGCGACCCGCCCCGGCTTCGCCCGGTTTACGACATCACATTAGAAACCTCTAAAATTATCAGTGTTTCTCTACTATATTATGCATGTATTATACATATAAACCTTCCTCTTGAATCACTCTATCTAGTAAAAAAAACCCCCAAAATCCATTGTGTAGTTTTAAAGATCTAAGCATACATAGGTAGTAGAAAGAAGATAGGGACAGACAGCGGGAAGCGACTTTGTTTTATACTGTTATGATAAGTTGACAGTCATATCAGTTAAGAAGTAACACATTCTGTCATCTAGGGTGTTCCACCTAATGCGGATTCATCCATAACTCTGTTATTAGAAATTTAACAAAAAAGTGCTTTGGGTGGTAGTTGTCTGGAATAATTGTGGATATGAGGAAAATATTTTGAATTATATAGGGTGCTCCGTTTAATCTGCACGCCACCTAACTTTGTTATTTTAAATGGAACACCCTGTATGTTTTTACATCTTTTGATTCTCCGTTTAATTCTAGGTCGACTTTGTTAAGGGTTCCCTATACCTATCTCTTATAGTTTTTGAGATATTCAAGTCTTTGAAAAAAATGACGATTTCACCTTTCGAGTAAATAATATAAACTTGTATAGAGTAGAAAGAAGATAGGGACAGACGCGGAACGACTGTTAGTTATTGCAGCACAAATTAACCTATCTTTTTCACTGGAAAATGATATGAGGAAAATATTTTTTCATTCCGTTTATTCTGCACGCCACTTAACTTTGTTATTTTAAACGGAATACCCTGTATATTTTTACATTTTTTGATTCTCCGTTTAATTCTAGGTCGACTTTGTTAAGGGTTCCCTATACATATCTCTTACCGTTTTTGAGATATTCAACTGTCTTTGAAAAAAATGACGATTTCAGCTCTTTGAATGAGGCCCAATAGCATTTAAACCATAAAAGATGGAAACCTGCGGTTTGGACGATTAGATTTAGCACAAATTACCCTATCTTTTTCACTATGGGCAAAATGGATACGTTATTCAGAGCCGGAAATATCGGACCCTATATTTGACAATTTTAAAACGTGAATACTTTTTTTTTTCAAATGGCATGACCCATATTAAATAGTGCCGTTGGATGCGAAATTAAATGCCCTTTCTACTGATATCGGGTTATCAATACTTATCTCCAACAGTTTTTCAAGAATATTCGATTCTTTCTAAAGTTTGCAAAAATCGGATGTCTACAGCGTCACGTAGGCGTTGCAATTGCGTTGCTTATTGCACTATTTGACGTATAAGCCAAACTAAACGTCACTTTAGAGTTGACTAGCTCTGACTTGTTATTTTACTGTGAAAACGTGTTAAAGTGTATCATAATATTTGTGTGGCTGGAAGAAATGGTTGATATGGTTTTTGTTCTTGGTGCTTGCCACCGAAATCCGTTATTGGCATCAAGAGTTTATGCACAACGCTATCCGGACATTCTTTTCAAAAACGAATCCACATGTGTATTAACCAAAACGGAGAATATTTTGAGCAGTCGTTGTAAATCAACAGGCTAAGTTTATGTAGCCTTTTCTTGATTGTGTTCCCTGTCTTTGTTTGAATTTCGTTTCACTTGTGTTCTATTTTAGTTGTTGTTAGTGGTTTAGTTTTGTTTGATAAACCACTTTTTAAACATCATTTTGAGCAGTTTGTCATTCAGTAGGCTAAGTTTATGTCGTTTTTTCTTGATTGTGGAGTTTCGTTCCATTTGCGTTCTATTAGTTGTTGTTAGTGGTTTATTTTTGTTTGCTAAATCACTTTTTAAACATGCCAGTAAGTAATATTACTGCATCCGATTTTTGCAAACTTTAGAAAGAATCGAATATTCTTGGAAAACTGTTGGATATAAGTATTGATAGCCCGATATCAGTAGGCATTTAATTTCGCATCCGACGGCACTATTTAATATGGGTCATGCCATTTGAAAAAAAAAGTATTCACGTTTTAAAATTTTCAAATATATTGTCCGATATTTCCGGCTCTGAATAACGTATCCATTTTGCCCATAGTGAAAAAGATAGGGTAATTTGTGCTAAATCTAATCGTCCAAACCGCAGGTTTCCATCTTTTATGGTTTAAATGCTATTGGGCCTCATTCAAAGAGCTGAAATCGTCATTTTTTTTTTCAAAAGAGAAATCTCAGTTTGAAATTTTGGAATATCTCAAAAAACGGTAAGAGATAGGTATAGGAAACCCTTAACAAAGTCGACCTAGAATTAAACGGGGAATCAAAAAATGTAAAAATATACAGGGTATTCCGTTTAAAATAACAAAGTTAAGTGGCGTGCAGAATAAACGGAGCACCCTATATAATTGAAAATATTTTCCTCATATGCACAATTATTCCAGACAACAATCACCCAAAGCACTTTTTTGTTAAATTTCTAATAACAGAGTTATGGATGAATCCGCCTTAGGTGGAACATCCTGCATATGTTTGCTACTAAAGTTTTTTCTACTAGATAATTGCAATGAACATCTCCAGAGGTCTCTATTCTCTATGGTAGTCGTTAAGATAATATAGAGTAAGGTATTCTAATCCTGCAATGCATTATGAGAAATGTGTCAAGAGGTCGCGCCGCCACCAGTGTGTCTTGAAAACTAACTAATACCTAAGCTACATTCATGCAACTCCCAGGGCAATAAATAAAAAAAAAAAATCAACGTCGCAAAATTATTTTTCATTACAAATAATATTAATTAGCTGTAATTAGTAATTTAAATACCAAAACCAAATAATAATATAATATGATTTCCATATCACATCATAATCTATACGAAATGTAGCTTAGGTATAATATAAGTTAGTTTTCAAGACACGTGTGGCGGCGCGACCTCTTTACACATTTCTCATAATGCATTGCAGGATTAGAATACCTTAGTCCTGTTGCACAATTGAGCTAAACACAACCATAACCATAAGCATAACTGTAATGTTTCTGTTTTGTCCACAACAAATTGCGTTTAAATCGTGTGTATTTTAAAATTCCCGCATTGAGGATTCAGTTTAGTCAATTTCACTAAATTAAACAGTTTGTGTGAAAAGATAGAAACGGTACTGAAATTAGAAGAAATTATGGACATCGAATTGTTAACTAATATTGTAGTAATTTAGTATTAATTAGCGTTAATTACTATTGTCTTTAGGGTAACCCTTAACCCACATTTCACGACATTGCAGATACAAGGTTGGTATGACTAGCAAAACCAGATTTTAAACGTAAAGATAAAATAATTTCGTCTTTATGTTTACGGTTATTGACGATTGAAGATCATTCTTAATGCTAATGTTAATTGAATTAGTTGTAGACAAAATCATTATTTTCATATACGCCATCTTTGTGGTTGTGGTTAATTTTACGTTTATGTTAATTGTGCAAGAGGCCTTATGGTATAAAATATAATAAATAAATTAACTTAACGTACTACCATAGCAGCAAATCCTTATTTATAAAATTATTACTAAAAAAAAAAAAAAAGGTAAAAATAAGTACCATAACTCTATGTAACGTTTTATTTATTTCGGGTCGTGAGGGAATTTTAATTTATTATTTAAAATTTAAATATTCCCCATATTTATAGTGTCGCCGAAAATCTAGATGAACCAGGGCGTACAGCGAGATAGAATATTAAGTAAAAGAGGAGACTCGGCGGACTCGTAACACATATTTCTTAACGACTACCATAGAGAATAGAGGCCTCTGGGAAGGGTCAAAAAAAATATCTATTTAAAAAAAAAATAATTATATAAAAAAAATAAAATGGGGAGGAAGGGATTTTTTTTAATTAATGACTGTCACTTATTACCAAATAAATAAAAACGTTATATCAATTGTTTTTCTTTTTTCTTTTTTACGTCTTTAATTTAATTTTTGTGCCTTAAAATTAAAAATTAGAAGTAAATTTATCGTTGTTTTATTCAGTGTGTGCCAAAGAAAAATTTTTTTTTCAAAACTCAAAAATTTATCTCTTGAAAGAAAAAATCCCCATCTTGAAAATTTCAGAATCTTTTAAGATCCGTTAGAGGTACTCTAGAAAAAAAATTAGAGCAAAAAAATTGTATGTCAGGCGTCCATTTTTACGATTTTTTTGTTTTCAAAATCTTGCAAAAAAGCGATTTTTGAAAAAAAAATTCGAAATATTTTTTTTATAGCCCCAAGTATCCCCTTAAAAACAAAGTTTGAACCATTTTTGTAACTATAATATAAATAAATAAAAAAATTGAATATAAAAATTAACTGGAAAATAATAAAAAATAATAATAAAATAAATAAAAAAAATTAAAAAATAATAAAAAAAAAAAAGGTTCTGAAATAAAACTTCAATTTTAAAAAAAAGTGTAAGGTAGAGATAAGAGTATGAAGCGGAAAAGTGTATTGTAATTGGTAACAAATAAAAAGTGTTATGACAGCAGTTCGGTTATTTAATAGCCACACCTCGTACATTAAAGTTCTAAAATGGCAACTGCAGAGGGTGATTGATCGAAACCATTCGTTAAGTGTATTCAGGCTTGTGGAAATTACTGATTTTTGTAAATTTACCTTTACCTTTATAGCTGATTAGCCTATGATGGACTTGATGAATATATTTCCAAGATGGTTGGAAAGGTCCAATTTTTTAACCCGTTGGCGGACTTTGAAAATGTCTGGAAAGTTTTCATTTAGCGAACAAGTCGACATGCTATTAGTGTTAGGTTTCTGTGAAGGAAACTGCAGAAGATGTGTTGAAGAATATCGGGGAAGATTTCCTAATCGTGTGATCCCCCATAGAGAAACATTTTCCAATGTTGAAAGACGGGCTCGAGAAACAGGCAAGTTTTTCAGTAGCACTCGAGAACGGGCTATTGCAATCAGGACACAAGACGAAGAACTGATTTTGAACACAATTGAAGATGAACCACATATCAGTACTAGACATTTATCTCGACAAACTGGTATATCGCAAACTTCTGTGCACCGAGTTACTTTCTGTCAGTTTATTTTACATCAAGACATTCATTTTCAAAAGAAAATTCTCTTTACTGATGAAGCTTGTTTCACCCGCAGAGGTATTACGAATCTACATAACTATCATGAGTATTCCAATGTAAACCCTCATTCAGTAACTCCTCAACATTTCCAACGCGAGTGTAAAATAAATGTTTGGATTGGTGTTATTGATCGATATTTAATTGGTCCAGTTATTTTACCGAATCGACTAAATGGTAAAACTTATTTTGAATTTCTCCAAAATACTCTCCCGGATTTACTCGACGAGGTGCCACTACAACTCAGACTGGAACATTGGTTTATGCATGATGGAGCACCGCCTCATTTTAATATTATGGCTAGAGATTTAAAAAAAAAAACAATATCCAAATAAATGGACTGGACGAGGAAATAATTGCCCACAAGTTTGGCCTCCACGATCACCAGACCTCAACAAATGTGACTTCTTTCTTTGGGGGATGTTAAAAGAATTTGTGTATTCCTCGCCCGTTGCGTCTCGAGCAGAATTGTGGAATCAAAAATAATGTCATTAGAAACAATCAGCGGTTATTGGAAAGTATAGACTTCAATTTTCGACGAAGAATAAATTTATGCCTAAGAGAAAACGGTGATAATTTTGAACAATTTCTTTAACTCATCAGTG
The DNA here is from genome assembly GCA_029963805.1 of Aromia moschata. NCBI lineage: Eukaryota > Metazoa > Arthropoda > Insecta > Coleoptera > Cerambycidae > Aromia > Aromia moschata. The sequence continues at coordinate 236,796 of JAPWTK010000593.1, forward strand.
CAAGTTTGTTATTCTATTAAATTGTTCTTATTCCAACTTGTTGGTTGATTGTCAAGTTTGACGTCGAATTTCATAGCCAACTTTTGAATTTTTTGATGATTTTAAATAACACTGCTGAAATAGTCCAAGAATTATAAGCAAAAAATCACTGCAACCTCAAAAAAAATCGTGTAGTCGTTAAATTTACAGGTTTTGTTCAGAATTCTGTGCTCTTTTCAAAAATGTCGGTTCCAGAAAAATCCCTTGGTAGGCTTTTGGTATAGTGCTGCCAAAACTCAAAATTTCGAAATTTTCAAAATTTTATGACTTTACGCGCTATATTCTAGTATGATGCAACAAATTGGATTAGTATGAGTACATAATAATCTAAAATTAGTAACCAAACAGTTTTGTATGAAAAATTGCAGTTCCGATTATTAGACCTGTCAACGTTATGTTTCATACTTACAGCCATTTTTTGTGCTGCCCGATCGTGTGCGTTTCCGCTGACTTTGATAGCTACTAGGCGTCATTGTTACACAAAAATAGAATGCTATGGCTGAAAAAGAGGACTTTAAGCTAATAAATATAGTGCTGTCAAAGAAAATTTGAATCCCTTGAACATAGAGCTGTAAAGATTTTCGTATTTCTTTCATTACAAACGACCACTTTTACTGTTTCATCTGCAACATTTTGGTATTTTGTAATTTAAAAAAATATATAGTGCTGTCAAAAGGAACAAGTACTATAAAAGTAATGATTTTCCTTAATTCATTTAATATTTTTAAATAAGAATTTAATGACATCTAAATTTCATACTACTCCATGTCTTCAGGGTCATCTGGATCATCTACCTCTATTTCCTTTCGTACATTACTGCAATCTACTCCAACACATGTTGAACACATCTGGGTACAGGAAAGGTCGGAGCGGCGGCACTCACACGCCCGTTGACAGCCCTTCTTACAGCCGCAGCGAACCATCTTCATAATGAGATGGACGAGAAGATGTCTCTGGGACTAGTCTGTCACATAGTCTGGGACTAGTCTTTCTTCACATGCGACTGGTTAATTCGTACGCAGTATTCACCAAGTCTACATGATGCGTGTACTTCTTGCTGCAAACCAAGTTTAGAGGTATCCTTAAGACGATCGCAAAGCCCGTCGTTCTTCAGAACACTCACTTTCTTGATAGTCGATAAGCCACTTTCGACAACAACACTTGACTTATCCGCAGGAGGTAACCCATCACCAACAAGTGCACACAATAAGCAATGCTCCATGTCCAGACCAAAAAAAAAAAAAAAAAAAAAAAAAAAAAACGTTATCTTGGAAATTAAAAATATTATGACCGAGTTTGCGATGGCAACAGCACTATGCATCGTTGAACTCACAACTGGTCAACACTTCAACCAAACAAAAATATAATAAAATACATACAGTAGCACGTTGAACACAGTGAAAGCGGTTGTTTGTAATGAAAGAAATACGAAAATCTTTACAGCTCTATGTTCAAGGGATTCGAATTTTCTTTGACAGCACTATATTTATTACCTTAAAGTCCTCTTTTCCAGCCATAGCGTTCTATTTTTGTGTAACAATGACGCCTAGTAGCTATCAAAGTCAGCGGAAATGCACACGATCGGCAGCACAAAAAATGGCTGTAAGTATGAAAAATAACGGTGACAGCTCTAGTCGGAACTGCAATTTTTCATACGAAACTGTTTGGTTACTAATTTTAGACTATTCTGTACTCAAACGAATCCAATTTGTTGCGTCATACTAGAAAATAGCGCGTAAGGTCATAAAATTTTGAAAATTTTGAAATTTTGAGTTTTGGCAGCACTATACCAAAAGCCTACCATGGGATTTTTCTGGAACCGACATTTTTGAAAAGAGCACAAAATTCTGAACAAAACCTGTTAATTTCACGACTACACGATTTTTTTTGAGGTCAAAACCTAAAATTCTTGTACTAAAATAGGTGTTTTTAGTTATTCGAGTTTTTCTTGATAACGACATAGTTTTTAAAAAAATAACAAGAGTAAGAAAAGTTTTATAAACAAAATCCCCATAAAATTAAATGAAATTTTTGTCCGCCAACGGGTTAAAAAATTCAAGTCACATTTTAACAGTGCATCATCCCTAATCAACTCTTTAAAATGTTTCAATTGAACTCGACTTACTGTCGATTAATGCTCTTGGTACACTCACAACCTCTACCAAATTTGGTTTTTCTTAATTTCAAAAAAACTGAGATATTGATTTTTTTCGAAATTTGAAACCCCACTTTGAAGGCCTATAACTTCCCAGGGGTGCAACTTAGTATAAAGGTAAGTTGCGTTAAATCGCTATATTTTAGGTTCCCCTACATGCCCCTGCTCTGTGTCGGTTCTTATCTAAAACATCCTGTATAACTAATAATTGTTGAAAGAATATTGACAATGTGTTTAATATAGCCCTATATTTTTAGGAATACAGGGAATGGTGTTTCATTAATTAATTCCAGTGTGATGTCTTCTGAAGATACTGAAATAAAATCCTTTGTCGATAGTGCTTATAACCAGGAGACAAACCACGCATCTGTCAACGGGGACCCTGATCAGGTAACAATATCATCCTGTAATACTGTGAAGCAAATTAACACGTGTTATTTCCTCAGAATGGTAACGCAATTAAATTGGAATATCCCAAGGGTTACGAGTTAATTGAAAATGTGGCGGTAACACGATATCATTGCTATCATTGTTCTTATGTGACGAAACGGAAGAGAGATTTGTCCCGACATGTACTGATTCACCGGGGTCTATCGAAATAAGAACTTATGACTGCAGCTTATGTTTCTATAAGGCTAAACAGAGAAGCAGTTTAACCAAACATATGCTGATGCATAAGGATGCTTCCGAGCTAATGACTTATGGCTGCAACCATTTTTCAATAAGAGCGAAACAGAAAAGCAGTTTAACCACTCACATGCTGATTCATAAGGATGCTTCTGAGGTAAGGACTTACGACTGCATAATTTTGTTCCTACAAGACGAAACGAAAAGGCTATTTAACCACACACATGCTGACTCATAAGGATATTTCCAAGGAGTGCACTTATGACTGCAACCATTGTTCAATAAAGCGAAACAGAAAAGCAGTTTAACCACACACATGCTGACTCATAAGGATATTTCCCAGGTGCGCACTTATGACTGCAACCATTGTTCATATAAGGCGAGACAGAAAGGCAATTTAACCAGACACGTGCTGACTCATAAGGATATTTCCGAGGTAATGTCTTATGACTGCAACCTTTGTTCATTTAAGACGAAACGGAAAACTAATTTAATCACCCACATGCTGATGCATAAGGATGCTTCTGAGATAAAGACTTACGACTGCAGTATCTGTCCCTATAAGGCGAAATACAAAGGGAATTTAACCAAACACATGCTGATTCATAACAATGCTTCCGAAGTACCGACTTTTATGTGTAAACTGTGTCCTTATAAGACGAAATGGAAAGCAAAGTTGTCCAGGCATATAAAGCGTGTTCACAACAATACTTCCGACCTAACGACTGCAGCATTTGTCCCTACAATACGTAACAGGAGGGTCATTTAAACGCACACATGCTGATTCAGAAGGACGCTTCTCAGTACCAACTTTATCCCTATAAAACGAAATTTAAATACTCTGACCAGTCATATGCTGACACACCATAGGGTTTCCAACTCGACTACTGCCAATTTTGTTCATACTACTGTGATAAAAAATTTAAGTTAAATTTGCAATTTAAAATACGCGGCCTCATCAATTCCGGCAAACATTTTTTTAGGCTGGTATTACTGTCATTGACATCTGTGCCAAAGGAGTAGGGTCTGTAAGGCGGGTTTTTGGCCTATTTTGTTTTTTTAAAAAAAAAAAACAAACATTTTTTTGTATTTTCATCTTCTGTGAACCATAAATAGTCGATCACCCCATTAGCGGATGGTCAAAATACCCTCCCCCTATTACACATCTATTGACACGTTTTTGCTCTTAAAATGTCCACCGTACGGTCAGGCATTCGTGCTTTCATCCATGACATATATCTGAACCACCTCCCCTCCTATTAACTACCCCCTCCCCCTTCCTAATAGCACAAGCCTACACAATACAAGCACGATTAACATGGAGGAACAAGAGGATATATTTTTTTCTTTAAAACCAACCGTCCGTAAACTACCCACCAGTTAAAACCTCGCCCGCTCATCTCCCTCCCACTTAACCCTTCCATCAACAACTGTCATTAAAAATATTAGATGCAAACTTCAAGATCATAATAGAAGCAAAGATACATGTATGTAACACGTAACTAGCATTAATAAAAGCTTATGGTTTTTATTAACTGGCAAGCATTAAGTAATAGAAAGTAGTGTCTCAACTTGCTACAAAGGCGCACTTGTTATTTTATGTGAAGCAGATAGGATGGAAACTTCATATAAAAACAGCAATGATTAGGAAAAGAAGTTCAAAACAATAAAAAAAAAACTCAATCTTACACAAGCGATTGCATCCACGACGATGGTGAGTTTGCGAAGCACACTTTTAGTTGCATTAGTGAGTGAGAGGACTGCTTCCACCTTGAGTTTGAGGTTGAGGGGCTTACTATGATAATGAGGTTTATTAATGTGATACGACCATTTGTCAAAGTAATTGTTGTGCGGAATACGAGCCCTAACAAGTATATGTTCGGACAAACGCATGTTACGCGTATTAGACTGTTTTTAGGTATAATGAAGTAAAAATTGACTAATGCAGCTGACAGTGCATAAGAACTTTAAGAATTTAAAAGTGTATTTTGATTAATGTTTTCAAGAAACCGCATTAACAATGTCACAACTTCACAAAACAAATAAAATGTAACAAAATAACTGGCAACTAAACGTTCGGAAAAAAATATTTTAAGTATTAAGTTACGTTACCATTTGCCTTAATTACGGCCAGAATTTTGTCTCATAGTTTTATTTTTTATACTAGGGTAGAGGAACCTGCGCAGTAGCTACTTTTACCGCCAGAAAGAGACACTATGTTTGTTAAGTTTACTCCAAAAGTGCACTGAACCTGAACCCGGCGATAACTGAATTATTAATGATATAAAATTGAAGTATTAAAATGTCAAAGTCATTTTTCTGTAACAACGGTATTAGAAATGGGTATACTAACAAGAAAATACACTAATATGTAAATTATAAGTTAACCACTATGTTCGCAAGTTGCGCAGTACGGATATTTGTTAAATATTTTATGCCAGGGTCAGATCATGCGCACTAAAAAGTCGGAGACATAAGTGAAATAGCTGATTTATTTAAACTGTGGTGGTACAGTGTGCATGGAGAAGGATTGACTACTTAATATCCACAAGTAAAGCTCGGAAAGATGGCAAGCATATGCAGTTTTAAAATATCGTAAGCGCAATTCAGTTTTTAAAATGCCATAATTGTAACCTTTTAATTACCTAATGCCTGAAACTTTTTAATAACCCTGTATATGAAAAAAATTCCTGAATAAATGTTTTTCACCAGTTTATTTGTATTATTACTGTAAAATTTGGTTTTTTTCACGTTTTGTTGTTATGTAATGTTTCTTTTCACTGTATGCTACATTTGATATGGTTACATAAAGAAGTTTTTGAAAAAAAAAACGCATTTAAAATTAACTACTTCAAACTAATAAAAAAAGATGACCAAAGTACCTGTGAAGTTAAAATGTTCTCGTGTCGTTACAGTCATAACATAGGTGGTCATTTTTGATTTTCTGTATTTGTGTTCAGTAGCTTCTTAGTTCTTTTGTGTTGTTACATTTTATAAATAAATAATGGACCCGTTGAAATAATTTTCTTTTAATAATGAAGAATGTATAGAATGTAAAAATAAAAGAGGTAGGAATATCAAGTTTATGTACTGTTTAATTAATTGCACCCCAACAGATTTCCAATAAATCGGTCAACAGTAAGTCGAATGGTAAAGAAATTTCAAGCAACTGGTAACGTTAAGGATTCCGCTAAATCACGTAGACCTAGAACTGCAACCAGAGGAGAAAAGCATTGGATATCTTGTTCTCAGTGCGTGAAAATACAATCCAATCTTCCCGTGGTGACTACATTTGTTTGTCAGTTATAAATGTATTTAAGCGATAAACGTTACATCAAAACAACTTATTCGTGAGTTAAGGCCGCTTTACAGTGCGCAATTTTTATTGCACGCTTGCGTATTTATGCTTGTTCCTGCAATTTCTTGCAGATAAAAATTGCAAGCCCCTCCCGTTGCGCTTCATGGTCAAAGCCACCTGGCGGCCAAATAGAGATGGGCGGTCCGACCAGGGGATGTTCACTATTATGAGCCTACACCGAGATTTAGAACAGACTAGAGGGAATGCATTACATTTGCCCTATATGTAAAAATTGGTATAAACATAGTCCTACCAATATCGCGGGCTTGCCAGATGTGTACTTAAGATTTTTAGGGGCTACGATTTACAAAAAATTATATATCATCAATTTTAAGAGTAAAAGATTTACAGATGAATTGTTTTAGCATTGACAGCAAGTATTTGTTGCCATCAAATTTGAATAGCATTACAAATAAATATAAAATATAAGGCACCTTATATACTATCAAACTGTAAGTTAAAAAAGGCATGCATTCAAAACCAGACAGGAGCAAGCTTGTCTAGTTTTCTGTAAAAGAAGTTCTTGGAGACCTAGATGTAATACACAAATGGATATAAGAGTATTTGTATCCTTCATTTAAAAATTAAGATTTGAAAAAATCACACTTCATATAACGAATAATTAAAATTTTGAACTAACGAGATGTCTAAAATTACTCTAATGAAGAGTAATAATATATAGATATAGTAATAAAACCAAAAACAATTTAGTATCTGTTAAATTTTTATTTACAATGTAATTGAAACATTTATATAAAACATGTATAATAAAACACGAGACCTCTTGAAGTTGATGGTACAGATACCTCTTGAAATGATGATTCCTCCATAACATTCACCACTTCTGTGATTTCACTACTCATTTGTTTTGCCTCACTTATTTAAAATGGCGATGGATTACATTCCATTGGCTCGTCATAATTTACTGGTGCTAATAAAAGCGTTGGAACATAATTTTCTCTTAAACGTACAATGCCACAAGCAGAAGTTCTGTCAAAGCACTCTTCGGCGAAATGATCCAAGCAAACAACTGCTTGTTTAGAAAGTGAAAGTCATTGCTAGCGCCCCATCATTAACAATCAAGTTGACCGACTCGTTTCATTTTTCAGCAATCTACAAACAGAAATAGAATATTATAGAATATGTGCTAACATCATCAAAGAATTAATTAATTATATACATAGGACATCCTAGTTTCATCATCAAATACATACTCTAATAAAATGAAAAAAAAAAACTGATTCTCTGAAACACTAAATTATATTGGTCCTAGTAAAAAAATTATGTCTTTAATCACTGTAATATTAAGCAATTTTAAAGTAAATACCAGACAAAATTGTGCCAACTTTTGATATTGAATAAGAAATAAAATTATTTGTAAAGAGGTCAATACAATACTTATTGTCAAATACGGACCTGTGAAATGTCACTCCCGGCATATTTTCCTTATTTGTCTGGCTCTTGCCACAGTCCTGCACTTTACACTTTCTCATAATGTTTGGTTTTTAAAAAGATAGATAACTATTCAAATAAAACGCAAATTTTACTACACAAAACGAAATACAATCAAAAAATCACTTCGCAACACTTTGCCTTGTTTACGGTCCCGCCAATATGGCCGATTGACATTAGGCATGCCAACTCAGAAATATGCGCATTCCCTAGTATGTTCTAAATCTCGGTGTGAGCCTACCTGAAATGGGATATTTAGTATGAGACCAACTCTATAGATGGCGCAACCAGCTTGGTTAATTATGTATAGTTGGTACTCTTAAAAAAAAGATTGGTAGTCCTGAGGAACTAGTTCAGTCCATGCGCCCAAATGTTTAACATTTATAATTTGCGTTATGTTCATACATCAATATTTATTTGGGCGTATCGATTGAACTGGTTCTAAGCATAGATAAAAGACGAGATAGATGGAACTCTCTCATAGAATTAAATGAAACCGTGAAGCGCCATCTCTTGAATTGGTCTCAAACTAATTTTAACTAATATGGCGGATGGCGCTATATTCAAAAAATATTCAAAAAATAAAATACAGTTTGCGGACTCTTAAGAGTTCCATTATGGACAAAACGTATGTATATAAGAATTGCATAATCATACTTGGTTACATAAAGTTTTTTTATCCTTATCTACATAAACTAAATATGATTTTGCTATTCTTGTCATATAATATATACGTTTCGTCCATAAGGGAACACTTAAAAAGTCCACAAACTGTATTTGAAACCGTTCCTCAAGAAATAATGTCTAAAAAATAAATTTTAAAGACATGCTGTGATGAAAAAATGAGGATATTTGACATATTGAAACCATTAAATACCAAAATCAATTGTTTTAGATGTAAGATTCCTTTATTCACAACCACATTTATACGCATTCACAATCACATTTATACACAAGACACAATCACATTTAAGTATGAATTATTTCCAACTAGCCATTTTATAAACTAAAAAAAGTAAAGGCATAACTTTCTTACATGAAGTTTCATTTATAACACACATCTGGTACCAGTTCTAGTTCTCCTTCTTTTAATGTCATATTAACTCAACTAATTTCTCTCAAATAAGAATATATAATACCCAATAAACAAATAAAACACAAAATAAATCAACACATGGAAACAAATTAAACACAAAACTACAAAACTTAGATTTGTTTTGGTTTTACTTAGAACCAATTCAATCGATACGGCCAGATAAATATTGACGTAAGAACATAACGCAAATTATAAATATTAAACACTTGGGCGCATGGACTGAACTAGTTCTTCCGGACTACCAATCTCTTTTTTTCACAGTACCAACTATACATAACTAACTAAGCTGGTTGCGCCATCTATAGAGTTGGTCTCATACTAAATATAACATTTCAGGTAGGCTCATAAGAGTGAACAGCCCCTGGTTCTAAGTAAAACCAAAACAAACCTATTGTTACCGGTGGTCGCATGTTCTGTATATTGTTTTACGTTATAAGTTCTGTAGTTTTGTGCTTAATTTTTTTCCATGCGTTAATTTATTTTGTGTGTGTTTATTGGGTATTATATATTCTTATTTGGGACTGAAATCAGTTGAGATAATATTACATTAAAAGAAGGAGGACTAGAACTGGTACCAGATGTGTGTTATAAATGAAACTTCATGTAAAGAAAGTTACGCCTTTACTTTTTTTTAGTTTATATAAATGGCTAGTTTTCAAATAATTTATACTTAAATGTGATTGTGTCTTGTGTATAAACGTGATTGTGAATGCATATAAATGTGGTTGTGAATAAAGGAATCTTACATCCTAAAACAATTGATTTTGTATTTAATGGTTTCAATATCTCAAATATCCTCCTTTTTCATCACAGCATATCTTTTAAAATTTACTTTTTAGACATAATTTCTTGAGGAACGGTTACAAATACAGTTTGTGGACTTTTTTAAGTGTTCCCTTATAGACGAAACGTATATATGACAAGAATAGCATAATCATATTTAGTATACGCTAGATAAGTATAAAAAAACTTTATGTAACCAAGTATGATTATGCTATTCTTATACACTCGAACCCCTCTAAAGTCGCCAAATCCGTGCATCATTACCTCACTTAAGTGCATAATTTTGCCCTTAAGTCCGAAATTTTGCCTCTCTTAAGTCGCGATCATAACCTCAACTTTTTTGTGTTTTAACTGCAAAAAGAAATATCTAGAGATATACCACAGCACTTGTTATAACGAAAAATGAGCAAACTGAACGAAAAATCAATGTAAGTATACCCAGTCGTGCGTGACAAAGTTCAATTTTCCACTTGAATGAATATTTTAAAGATTAAATATTTTTAAAAGACACCTAACCCATTTTAAATCAATAAATGTATTACACAATCATTTTTTTTCAATAAAAATTGTACATATTCATGCGAGAATCCAATTTCCAAACGTAGTTCTAAAACTTTTACAGGCGGCGACTTAACCGGGACAGTTTCGCGACTAATAGGGGAAACGTGGTGAAATAACAGAGGAAGTGAATTAAGCGAAGGTGAAATAAGAGGGGTTCGAGTATATACATACGTTTTGTCCATAATGGAACTCTTAAGAGTCCGCAAACTGTATTTTATTTGAATTCGAATATAGCGCCATCCGCCATATTAGTTAAAATTAGTTTGAGACCAATTCAAGAGATGGTGTTTCACGGTTTCATTTAATTGTATTATAGAGTTCCATCTATCTCTTCTTTTATCTATGGGTCCGACTTCGCAGACGGATTCCAGAGGTCCGGGATTCTAAGTTGATATCGTATCGAGCTCGATACGATAGGAGTTTCCCTCGATACGATACTAGTTTGGAATTCTAAGTTTGCTATCGAATTTTCCCTCGGGTATCGTGGGAGAATTACGATAGAACAATAAATTCTCAAGAGAATGTGGATTTTATAACTAATAACAACAATTTTCCTTTCTGTGACTATTTCTATACCGAATGTGTAGAGGGAAACTTAAAACGTAAATCTAATAATGGTGGGTTCATGCAGAAATTTTTAGTAATAAGAATAAGAATAGTAATAAGCATAAAAGTTAAACCTTGATTTTATAATGACCCAGTTCATGCAGCAAATCCTTATTTTTAAAATTATTACTAAAAATTATGTTTACTGCATGAACTGGGTCATTATAAAACGAAGGTTTAACTTTTATGCTTATTACTATTCTTATTCTTATTACTAAAAAATTTCTGCATGAACCCACTTATAAGCGTCCCGCTAACCATAATGTGTTATAAAAATAATACACAAAAAATAATGAATTGTAAAGGGTTTGTGTTAATTTTCGTAAATTTTCTGGAACATAATTGAACCTTTATTGTAAGTTCTGGTGCCCATCCATAAGGTATGTAGATGAATAATAGAGGTGCTCGTGGTTAGCAGTTCATATGCACTTAATAATATGTAATTTTCTATTTTTTAATATTGCATATTCATATTTTTTTAGGTTTCGAGATGCCATTCAAAGTTTCAAAGTGGATGCCCATTAGCAAATTCTTTTAGAGGCGATGGAACAAAATTCTGTAATAGTTACTGGAAAATGTGTTGGCCCGTAGGGGCGAGATACAAATGAGAAATTATGGGCTGAAACCACAATACATATGCGTGTATTGTGGGCTGAAACAACATAAAAACTCAATACTCTTGAATTTGAAACAAAGTCCTGTAATCGCTACTAGAAAATTTGTTGGCCCACAGGAGTAAAATAAATACATTATGGGAAACTGTGGACTGAAACAACATAAAAACTCAATGCTCCTGGGTTTGGAGCCAAGACCACTGAAAAATTTGAAAATTGAAAAATGGTAAAAAAGTAAACAAAAAGCAACATTTAACTGTTTAACTTTTTGTATATAACTATTAATTTTCAGACGTGGGCTGAATTTAAATACCATATTAAAAAGAAGACTGCATATCCGAAGAAACTTGCCTTAAACTGGTGGAAAGCCATCTGAAGGAGAATTATCCAAGGTACTCCGAGTTGAAGTTTTAGGATAAAATTTTGTACGAATATGTGAGCCTGAATTAGGCATACTCCTACAGAGCAAGAAAATATCGATAAACAATAAACTTTTTTTCCCTTTTGGAAACCCTTGTTTCCTTTGATATACCCCCCGCAACGACATTATTTCTTGCTTTGCGACAATATATCTATTAATTGCCTCGCTCTCTTACTTAAGCGATATAACTCTACGAAACATCTATTATGCTACGAGATGATTTACAAACAATCAAAGCCCTTATCTTAATCTTCAAATAAACTTTACAAACATTAACAAATGAAGAGTAATGAAAATACAAAATCGCCTAAAAAATTAAAAACTACTACCCTACCCTCTACCCTTGAAGCAGCCATATTATTGCAGTTAGATGATCACCTAACCTTCTTTATCGAATTAGATTAGAAAGAAATAGATATATCGTTTTGCCAAAATGATAGCTAGCTTAGTATCGAGATTTTAGTATCGAATGAATGTCAAACATACGATACGATACCAAGTTAGAATTCCAAATGTAGGTATCGTATCGAGTCAAACGATACGATAGCAAGTTAGAATCCCTGCACTGGTGGCAAGCCATCTGAAGATTTATCCGAGTTACTCAGAGTTGAAATTTTAGGATAAAATTTTGTAAGAATACGTGAGCCTGAATTAGGCATCCCTACTCCTACAGAGCAAGAAAATATACAATATACAACAATAAACTTTTTTTCCCTTTTGAAACCCTTGTGTTAGCATCGATGGAATCGACGCGAGACACTCTATATGTTGTCACCACCGTGATCCATGCGGGGCGAGCGCGGGCAATATATGCTCAGCCTGCTGGAAGCCAAGGATATCGGTGACTCGAGACGTGATAAGCTAGACCGTCGGTGACCGAGAGACTCGTCAGCGCAGCGTCCTAGGAATAACACGTATTGTGAGATGTCAACCAATAAAGTAGTCCTGATGTTGTTATTTTATTTAATAATAAAAACTTGTTTCCTTTGATATATCCCCCGCATCGACATTATTTCTTACTTGGCGACAATATATCAATTAATTGCCTCTGCTCTCTTACTTAAGCGATATAACTCTACGAAATGTCTATTATGCACATTAAACACACACTTTAATTGTTGTGGAGCAAGTGTTAATCCGCGAATAGCGAATACGGCGATTTTGTTGAATAATTCCCAGCATTTGAAAATATTTTAAGGTTAGAGCAGTGTACGAAAATAATTAGCTATTGTTACATGAATGATTATGATACGAAATGATTTACAAATAATCAAAGCCCTTATCTTAATCTTCAAATAAACTTTACAAACATTAACAAATGAAGAGTAATGAAAATACAAAATCGCCTAAAAATATAAAAATGTCTACCCTTGAAGCAGCCGATATTATTGCAGTTAGATGATCACCTAACCTTCTTTATCGAATTAGATTAGAAAGAAATAGATATATCGTTTTGCCAAAATGATAGCTAGCTTGGTATCGAGATTTTGGTATCGAATGAATGTCAAAAATACGATACGATACCAAGTTAGAATTCCAAATGTAGGTATCGTATCGAGTCAAACGATACGATAGCAAGTTAGAATCCCTGTCCAGGATCGTCCACCATATTGGATTCGCCATCTTGATTTTTTAAAATCTGGCTCCGCTCTGGATTCGTGATCAGCGACCTCGAAAACCCCCAAATCCCAAACATTGTGTAAATCAATTAATTTCTTACAAATCTTGATTTCTGACTGTTTTTTTTTAGGTTAAAAAAAATGAGACCCCCTATATCAAGTCTAACGGTTGATTCGGATTCAGCAAATCCAAATACCATATAGTATGTTGGTCAGATCAAAAAAATATATATGGTTTATCTTTCTTTTTTAGCAATTTTTGTGAAAAAGTCGAATTTTTTTTGTGCAACGTCTTGATAAGGACCGCCATTTTGAGGTTATGTTTTATCATTTCTGCAAAACACCAGACGGCATCGAAACTACACTTCATGACGAAACTTTTTATACCCGGAAAAGTATTTTTTTCGCAGAAATAAAATGGGCAGATGGGGTGGCTGATTTGAAAAAGAATGCCCCATGTTCAAAAGGACTTTTTCAGTTTGTGGGTGCAGGTCCCTATTTTTAAACTTGTACAATTATTATACTCATAAATGTTTAAAATATCTCTTTGAGTGAGTGGGTGCAGGTCCTTATTTTTAAACTCTGTAGACTCAGATTCTAGTTCGATATTATGGTCTGTATCACTGCCACTAACATCAAAAGGTCTCCATAATGCCATTATAACAACGTAAAAATTACTACAGTTCACTATAACCTCCTAAATATTAACAATAAGTTTTAATAAGGAAACAGATTGCCAACATTGTTCGGAAAGATACAGTAGTGCCAAGCCACAATTTACGATAACATCATAAAAACTAACAATACCCATTAATGAGAAAATAAATTGTTAGACTTGTTCTGAAAGATACAGTAGTGCCACGTCACTGTCTCAAAACAACTAAATAGACAAACATGCAGATATGAGAAAGAAACAGAGCGACGAGTGAAACGACCAATGTACGTGATACGTCACCTCCAATGAGTAAAGAACAATAATCAATTAATCGCATGAAGATTATGGGCTCGCCCGTACTTTCCGTGACATCTCTGTCAAGTCCACGTGGACCTCGCCATTCTCAGCAGAGTCAGTGAAAAATCGCACATTTTATGCATAAGCTAGAATATTGAGGCCTCCGTGTAGAAGCTCTCTTTCTCTAGCTGTTCCAATTGACTCTAGATACACTTTATCGACAAAGAAACATCAAAACAATGCCGATATCTGTCGGCGACTCTATCTAGAGGTTGACTGAAGAAATTGTAACAAAAAATCATAGTACAAAATACTATAATTTTATACATCCGCGTTTTGAGTGTACCTACATTTA